>PVKP010010089.1:0-65853 GCA_004027715.1 Plecturocebus donacophilus
TGCAACTGCGGCGTCCACTCGCTCTCTGTGCCCTCACCGCGAGCCACAATCCTGAGCTGTTGCTACGTGGCCATCTTGGATCTCTCTCCACCCGGTGATGAAGTTTTTCTGTTTCTTAGTTTTCCTTTGGCGGACACCGGTTCCCCTCAGAGCCAGACCTTCCCGGGTTCACTGTGCTTGCTGTGAAACTCTCAGTTCTCAGTGCTTCCAATTGCTGTTTTCCTTGTGGGGATGGGACCAGCCGAGCCCGCCCGTCCTGTATACTCCGCACTGGGAAGCGCCGCGCCAGCCAAAAGAGTCGCGCTGGCGACCCATGTGGCTCCTCTGCCGGGAATCTCCCAGTCTGTGGGCAACAAAAATTCGTCAGAAAGTGCGGCGTCCACTCGTTCTCTGCGCTTTCACTGGGAGCTACATTCCTGAGCTGTTGCTAATCGGCCATCTTGGATCTCTCTCTCCACAATACCTGATTTTAAAAGGTACTACAAGACTATAATAATCCAATAGCATGTACTGGTATAAAAACAGACACATAAACCAATAAAACAGAATAAAGAAGCCAGAAATTAATCCACATATTTACAGTCATCTGATTTGCAACAAAGGCGCCAAGAACATATATTTGGGAAAGGATGTCCTCTTCAGTAACTAGTGTGGGAAAACTGCATATCTGTGGCCAGAAAAATGGAACTACACTTGTATCTTTCATTATATCAAAACATCGACTCAAAGTGGATTAAAGACTTAAGACTCAAAACTGTAAAATACTAGACAAAACCATGAAGGAAATGCCTTTGAACATTGGTCTAAGCAAAGATTTTATGGTTAAGGCTTCAAAAACATAGGTTAAAAAAAAAATAGACAAATGGGACCATATTAAACTAAAAAGGCTTCTTTACAGCAAAGGAAACAATCAACAGAATAAAGAGACTGTTGAACGGGAGAAAATATTTTCAAACTCTTCATTTAATAAGAGACTAAAATTCAGAATATATAAGAAATTCAGAGAACTCAACAACAGTAAAATGATCATATTTAAAAGCAAACAAAAGGTCTGAAAAGACATTTCTCAACAGAAGACATACAAATGGCCAACAAAAATATTAAGATGTTCAACATCATTAATCAGCAGGAAAATGCAGATCAAAACCACAATGAGATGTCATCTTACCCCAGTTAGAATGGCTATTATCAGAAAGACAAACAAACAAATGCTGGTGAGAAGGCAGATGATAGGGATTTCTTATACACTGTGGGTGGAAATGTAAATTAATACAGTCATTATGAAAAACAATTTAAAAATTTCTAAAAAGACAAAAAAAAAAACTACTATATGATCCAGTGATCTCACTACTGGGTATTTATTTAAATAAAAGGATTCAATATTTAAAAGGGACATCTGCACTTTCATATTTATTGCAGCACTATTCACAATAGAAAAGATAGGAATCAACCTTCATGTCTAGCAACAGATGAATGCATAAAGTAAGTATGGCATATATACATAATAAAATACTATTTGGCCACAAAAAATAAAATCTCATTTGAATGAAATTAGAAATTAATATATTAAGTGAAATAAACGAAGCACAGAAAAAAAAATGTGTGTTCCCACTCAAATATGAAAGCTAAAAATGTTGTTCCTGTGGAGAAAGAGTAAAATAATCTCATACCAGAGGCTGATAAGGGTGTGTGTGTCAGGGTGTGAGTGTGAAGGAAGGTAGATTAATTGGGACAAATATGCATTTAAATAGAAGAAATATGTTTTACTGTTGAACAGCACAATAGGATGAGTATATTTCATAATACCTAGAAGAGATCTGAAATTTTTCCAACATAAGTGAATAATGAATGTTTGAGGTGACAGATATTCTAATCTGATATAATCATGACACATTTTTCTATGCATTAAAATATTACATATAACCCGTAAATATGTACAAATATGTGTCAATAAAAAAATAGATAACAAATCTTCAAAGGACAGGCCCCCATTTTGTTAAACGCTGTTGTCACTCATTACTTGAATCCAAAGCCAATTATCATTTACCATTGCAAAAATTCTAGGGCCCTTAAGAATTACGCTAAATCCACTTTGCTCATGCTCTATAACTGGAAAAACAAATCTTGGGTGACAGCCCATCTGTTTACAGAATGATTTACTGAATATTTTAAGCCTGCTTTTGAGACTAACTTCTCAGAATAAAATATTTCTTTCAAAATATTGTAGCTTTCAGACCCAAGAGGGCTGATGGAGAGGTACAAGGATATCAGTGATGTTTCATGCTTGCTAACACAACAGCATTCTGCAGCCCATAGATCAAGGAGTAACTCTGTATTTAAAGTCTTATTATTAAAGAAACACATTTTGTGTACCTATAGCTGTCACAAATAGTAATTTCTCTAATGAATATTGGCAAAGTAAATTTGGAACTTTCTGGAGAGGATTTCCCATTCTATATATCATTGTGAACATTTGTGATTCATGGAAGAAGGTCAAAATATCAACATGAACATGCGTTTGGAAGAAGTTGATTCCAAAATTTATGGATGACTTTGATGGATTCAAGTCTTCAATGGAGGAAGTCACTGCAAATGGGGTTGATAGCAAGAGAACTAGAGTTTGATGTGGGGCCTGAAGATGTGACTGAATTGCTACAATCTCATAATCAAACTTGAGTGGATATGTAACTCCTTCACCTGGATAAGGAGGGAAAGCGGTTTTCTGAGATGGCATCTACTCCTGGTGACAATGCTTTGAACATTGGTGAAATGACAAAAAGTGCTTAGAATATTATAATAGTTGATAAGACAGTGGAAGAGTTGGCGAGGATTGACCTCTATTTTGAAAGAAGTTCTACTGTGGACAAAACACTATCAAACAGCATTGCATGCTACAGAGAAATCACTTACTAAAGAAAGAGTCAATTTATGTGGCAAAATTTATCATTGTCTTATTTTAAGAAATTGCCACAACCACACCAAACTTCAGAAGTCATCACCATGATTAGTCAGCAGCCATCAACATTGAAGCTGTATCCTCCACCAGCAGAAAGATTTTGACATGCTGAAGGCTCAGATGATCATTAACATTTTTAGTAAGAAAAGATGTATTAATATACATACATTGTTTAGACATATTACTATTGCACACTATATAGACCTCAGTATTGTGTAAACATAGTCGTTATACGCACTGGGAAATCAAAACATTTTTGTGACTCTTTTCATTGTAATATTTGATTTATTGCAGTAATCTAGACCCATGCCCTCAACATCTTTAAAATATGGTTGTATCTCCTTGAAGACACAATGCTTTATTATATTTTTTGTTACTTATATATTTACTAGAACTTCCATCAAGAAGTTTTGTAGCTTTAGTTATATAGGTATATAATTGTTATATATGTATGAAGCTATATACGTATAAATCTATGTATATATATAGTTATATAGGTAAATATGACTATATGTGTGTGTGCATGTTTCTTCTTTTTCAATTTTTATTTTAAAAGCAGGAGCCACATGTTCAGGTTTGTTGCAAAGGTATATTGCATGATACTGAGATTTGGGGTGTGACTGAACTTGTCATCCAGGTAGTGAACACAATACCTAACAGGTAGCTTTTCAGCTCTTGCTCTTTTCCCTCTCTTGTTCCTCTAGTAATCCCCAGTGTTTATTGTTCCTTTCTTTATGTCCATGTATACTCAATGTTTAGCACTCACTTACAAGTGAGAACATGTGGTATTTGGTTTTCTATTTGCTTAGGATAATCTCCTCCAGCTGCATCCATGTTTCTGCAAAGGACATGATCTCATTCATTTTATGGCTGCATTGTGTTTTATAGTGTATATGTACCATACTTTCTCTATCCAACTCACTGTTGATGAGCACCTGGGATAATTCTATGTTTCTTTTCACCTGTGAACAGTGATGCAATGCACTTATGGATGCATGTGCTCTTTTGGTAGGATGATTTATTTTCCTTTGGGTATATACCCAATAATGGGATTGCTGGGTTAACTGGTGTTCCACTCTTAGTTCTTCAAGAAATCTCCCAACTGTTCACCACAGTGGCTGAATTAATTTTCATTCTGATTGATAGCGAATACGTGTGCCCTTTTTTCTGAAGCTCTGCCAATACCTATAATTTCTCTGGTGATTAGTGATGATGAACATTTTTTTTTCACATGTTTCTGGGTCACTTGTATGTTGTTTCTTGAGGTGTCTGTTTATACCCTTTGCCTACTTTTTAATGGGGTTATTTGCTTTTTGCTTATTGATTTAAGTATCTTATAGATTCTGGATATTAGACCTTTGTTGGATGTATAGTTTGTGAATATTTCTCCTATTCTATATATGATCTGTTTACTCCCAGGGTAGTTTATCTTGCTGTGCAGAAGCTCTTTACTTAGGTTCTGCTTATCAATTTTTTGTTTTTGCTGCAATTGCTTTTGAAGACCTGTTATGTCTGAGCAAGTTGTTAGGAAAGTGCCACATTCTGAAATCTGACTGTGAGTCCTTTATTGCCAGTGACCGAGAGTCAGCTCATGCTCAAAATCCCTTGGCCCCAAAGAAGAAGTTTGATTTCCTTTTATATGTTTCTCCGGGTAAGGGGGCAAAGCGGAATTTTACAGAAGCAGGATAAGCAAGTTAGGGGAGGAGGCTGGTAACTAGGAGGCAGGAGGCTTCCATGATTGCTGATTAACTAAGGAGGGTATACGTAAGTGGTTCCCATGACTGCTAGTTACCAAGGCGGGGCATTCAGTTCTTTCCATACAATCAATCAAGGGCGTATTCACAACAGCAAGTAGGCTTGTCAAGAAGGATATGGTTATAATGGTTATATGTTTCTACAGTTCTAAGCACAGCATGACCCAGCACAGCGTGTCCCAGGTATGCACTAAAGGGAGAAATGGTGGGAGGAGAAGCCAAGATGGAGTCAGTCAGGCTCACATATAAATTAGTTTGGTTCATCTCAGACCTAGACACAAATTATTTGCCAAGACTGACACTAAGGGTATTTCCTAGGCTTTCTTCTATGATTTTTATAGTTTGAGGTCTTACATTGGCCTGAATTCATCTTCAGTAATACTTGTATATGGTTAAATGTAGAGTTCCAATTTCATTCTTTGGCATAAAGATAGCCAGTTATTCCAGAGCCATTTACTGAGAAGAGCATCTTTTCCTCATTTATAATTTTTGTTGAGTTTGTCAAAGCTATAGGTGTGTAGCTTTATTTCTGGATTCTCTATTTTTTCTCTTGGTCTATGTGTCTGTTTTAGTGCCAGTACCATGTTACACTGGTTACTATAGCTTTCTAGTATAGTTTAAAGTCAGTTAATATGATTCCTTTGGCTTTGTTCCATTATTTTAGGATTGCTTGGCACACATTTTAGAATTATATTTACTTGTTAAAAACATCCCCCTCACCCTTCCAAAAAAAAAAAAAAATCAGAATAAAGCAATTACCAATGGACAAAAAGACTTAAAGGGCCATGGTTAAGGACCTGGTGGGGCTTTATTATAATCCACAATCAAGAATAAAATTGGGTTATTTCGGTGGCATAACATTTTAACATAACAACCAAAATAATGACTAATAACATCAAATTTCTAGGAAGCTTATACAATTTTGATGGAAATATATCAATAACATATTTATATAAATATTACTCAAAGAATATTAAACATAATTTGTTGACAATGAATTCTATAACAGTTTAATACAGCAAATAAGGCTAATTAGTTTAATATATTTCTCCTGTGTTTACAGGGGCCCTTCTGAAATGTCCAAAGGTTACTTTGAGGTTGAAAAGACTTAATTTATTTCTTGGAATTTGATTTTGGAAAGTATGCCAAATATACAAAGGTTTAAAACACTTGATTATAATAGAATTACAGACCATTATAAGATTATAGTTATTAATTTAAACAAAACACTAAATAAAGACAGCATGATACAGAATGTCTTGCTGTCTTTCTTCCCTGTTTTTCTTTTTTTTGTTTTTGCAGTTGACTCAAAAAGTAAACAGAAATCTGTTACTATATCTTATCACTATTATACAAATGTGCTTAAAAGAAAAAACAAATTCGAGTTTTCTATCAATGTAATTTTGGATATTGAAGTTTAATTTTTAAATCCCTGATAATAAACTTTTTTAATCTTAGTACATTTTATCACATGTAAAATTTCTTTTGTCAAATTTTACAACCCTTTATGATATTGATATTCAGTTTATTTATATAATTTAATTGTGTGTTCTTTCATTCTGAAATAACCCTTAAAAAATCTGTAAAGTAAATATTACTACTTTTTCTTCAACAAAAACCACATCCTCAGGCTTTCATTATAAACCAATTTACCAAAAATGTATCTTGCTTTTCTTGTACAGTTTGCTTACCAACTTTCCCCCCTATTTCTAGTAGTTTAAATTACAGATGTTAATGACAAGTTTAACTCTTAATGATATAGTTTGAATACGTGTTCCCACCATGTCTCATGTTGAATTGTAATCCCTACCATTGCAAGTGGGCTCTAGTGGGAAGTATTTAGGCCATGGGGCAGATGTCTCATGGTTTGATTCTATCCTCACAATAGTGAGTGAGTTCTCAGGAGATCTGTTTTTTTAAAAGTGCGTGGCACCTCTCCCTTCCTTTCTCTTGCTCCCACTCTCACCATGTGTTATGGCTTGGCTATGTCCCCACCCAAATCTCATCTTGAATTGTAAGTTCTCATAATCCTCACCTGTTATGGGAGGGACCTAGTGAGATGTAACTGAATCACGAGGGCAGTTACCCCCATGTGCTGTCTTGTGATACTGAGTGAGTTCTCACAAGATCTGGTGTGTGTGTGTGTGTGTGTGTGTGTGTGTGTGTGTGTGTGTGTGTGTTTTCTTTGAGATGGAGTCTCACTCTGTCACCCAGGCTGGAATGCAATGGTGTAATCTCAGCTAACTGCAACCTCTACCTCCTGAGTTCAAGCAGTTCTCCTGCCTCAACCTCCTGAGTAGGTGGGGATATGGCATCACGCCTGGCTAATTTTTGTATTTTCAGTAGAGATAAGGTTTCATCATATTGGTGAGGATGGTCTTGAGCTACTGACCTCATGATCTGGCTGCCTCAGCCTACCAGAGTGCTGGGATTATATGTGCAAGCCACTATACATGACCTATCTGATGGTTTTATAAGAGGCTTTTCCCACTTTTGCTTAGCATTTCTCCTTCCTTCCACCATGTGAAGGGCATAATTGCTTCCCCTTCCACCATGATTATGTTTCCTGAGGCCTCCCCAACGTTATGGAGCTGTGAATTAATTAAACCTCTTTATTTTATAAATAACCCAGTCTCAGATATTTCTTCATGGCAGCATGAGAATGGACTAAAACATCATGTGATGTGGTGCCTATTCCTCTTTGTGTTCCACCGTGAGTAAAAGCTCCCTGAGTCCTCTCCAGAAGTCAAGCAGATGCCAGTGCCATGCTTACTGTACAGCCTGCAGAACTGTGAACCAATTAAATATCTTGTCTTTATAAATTACTCAGACTCAGGTATTTCTTTTTGGCATTGCAAGAGTGGCCTAATACACATAGTAACCTGTATTTCTAGTAAAAACCAAGATATTAACTAATTTTAATTGTTATGTACCAACATTCTATGAATATATACCTCATAATTTCTAAAAATATAGGAATCCTCAAAGTTCTGAATGTGGAACAGGACATACTTTCAAAGAGATCCAAAAATATTCTGGGTTTTTTTTTTTTTTGTAATAAAAAGCAAAAAGTAAATATATTTAAACCCTTTGTTAATGTTTCAGTATTTGATTTTATTTGGAAATTATATGAATAGCTATGACTCAATTTAACTTGATAAAAGCATAAGTGTATGGTTACGAATGATTTGGAAAATCTTTAAAGTAAACATATCATTAAATATAATTATTGTAAAAGTAGTATGTTCATAGACTCTTACTGCACCTATATCTATTTAATTTCCTCATCCTTAACAATTACAGGAAATTTTTTGAGATATTAGACAATAGTTAGTCATTATCTCAAGTTATTTTTCTATTAAACAGTTTTATCATACATGTACATTAGGCAATTACCATGAAAGAAAAACTCCTAAAGTTAGTTTTGTATTTTGCTGCTAAATTATAAGATAAGCTGTTTCTACTAAACCAGCAATGTTTAATAGCCTTATTCACAAAGATGTATCCATATCATATGAACTTGAAAAGTTTCTGGGTTAGCTCTTTAATCTGGGAGTGTCTACATATTTCTCAGTTTGGTCACATGTAGACTATATACACGCACATGTGTAGACATATACATACATGTAGATACAATATACGATGCACGCATGTATGTATTGAAAACCCCAGTGATCAGGGAGTTCAGTGTAAAAGAGAGCAGAGTTTCAAACCTGAGAGAAATCCATTCAGAGCTCCTTGGGCTTTGTGAAAAAGACAAGAGTCCCCCAAAAAGGGATTAGTGGTGCTTTTTCTGTGTTAATCAAGGGGTAAAGTGTTCTGATTTCTTTTGGCAGTCTAAATCTGTGCACGCGGTTACATTTGAACATACGTTTGAACATACTCTGAGGTTAGAATCTATGCTTTATTTGTTATATCAGGGTTCTTGTACTATTTTCTGCTGCTGTGACCAATGTTAGAAATATCAATGCTCTGCATTTATCTAAACATGGAAATCAGCTACATGCATCTCTTCACCTGAAACGCAGGTAGGTAACATTGAAAAGCAAATGAGAATTAATGTTGAACGAGAACATAAAAAAGAGAGTGAGCATTAAAAATTCCATAGTGTGGAATGAACATAGAAGAGTATGGATTTAACTTTAGGAAGCCTTTTACCAAGTTCTTTTGTGGGACCCCTGGTAGAGTACGGGAAGGCCTAGAAGTTTCAATTCCTCAATTCCTTTCTGCTCCTAGTAACAGCACTGAGCTATTTTTGAGGATGTTGTCAAAGAAATAGCTATGATATTCGTATACAAAGGGATAACTAGGAATCTGTGGCGGTTGCACAAGACATTTCAGAATTTCTATGACATGTCTCAGGAGTCTGTCATTTCAGGAGTGAATAATGAACTAATGAGGTAAATATTCCTCTTCTTTTTTTTGTTAAAATGAGACAGTCACCCTGTGTTAATGCCTCATTTATCCTGTGAGCTTCTTGCGTAGTATTGATCAGTTGCATTCTTACGGTTGTATATTTTTGATCTTTTGTTATGCTTCATTTGTTTTACATATTTGCCCAAAATTTGGGGGACAAAAGAATGTGTACCATAAGTGTATCAACAGTAAAAGGCTATTGTAATAACTTTGTGCAGGAAAGCCAGCCACTCTTCTAATCATTTTCTTATTGCTGTGGAGTAAATGAAAATGTTCCTGTAAAAGTTGGAGCATAATACTTGGCATATAGTAACCATTCAAAGCATGGTAGTTATATATTTATCTAATACTGTAATTGTTTTTGTTATCACTATTTTTAAATTTTCTACAATGTGAAAAAATTACAAAATACGTGCCACCAAGTATGGCTTAGAAAGCTTTGCAATTTTTTTGTGAAGTGTTAAGATTAAGAGCAGATACATTTTGCAGAATTGTTTAATTTCTGTTTTCAAGTAATTTATGTGGAGTATAATTAATCAAGTTGAAAGTCTTATTAAGACAAATACAATAGGAAATACTGCTGGAACAATAACATTTTAAAAAAACATTATTAGAAAAATTAATAAACACAAAGTCAGGAGTCACATTTGAAAATCTGCTTTCCTTCTAACTGCCTTTTTCAAATTTAACCTGGAGTTTTCAGTCTCCATATAATATAATGGTCTTGTGTCAGTGTAAATATCACAAGAAACGAGTAAACAAAGAAGGTAAAAATCTGGAACATAGCCTATAAGGCAAATTGAAAATGGTTTATGTTTCATTGTTTTTACGTAAATAGGGCTATTTTTATGTAAAACATTTTCAATCAAATTATCTAACTTTGTCCATTTTAACTGCTTGGGTTTGCTAAGATATTTCAGTTCTCAACTAAACTGAAATAGTCGTTCCACCTGCAAACAGCATTCAGCATAAAAACATGTTGAGAGTCAGAAAAATATGTGTTTAAATCCTACCTGCACTATTTACCAGGATACGGTACTTAGGATAATCATTCTGTGACGCATTTTTCTCTTCCGTAAAAGAGAAATACCATCTATGTGAGGGGTCCCCAGTCCCAGGCAGGCACTGGTACCAGTCCGAGGTGGGTTAGGACCCGGCCTTACAGCAGGAGGCGAGCCCCGGGCAGAGCAGCCCTACCGCCTGAGTTCCACCGCCTGTCAGAGCAGGGGCGGCTTTAGGTAGTTAATAGGAGTTCGAACCCTACTGTGAGCTGCAAATGCCAGGAATCTAGGCTGCATGCTCCTTATGAGAATAATCAATGCCTGATGCTCGGAAACCATCACAACTCAAACCACCCCCCCCCATCCCCTTGCGGAAAAGATGACTTCCATGAAATTGGTCCCTGTTGCGAAAAAAGTTGGGGACCGCTGATCTAAGTCACAGGACTGCTGTAAGAAGTGACATTTGTAGCCCGTAGGTAGCAGCGCATAGCGCAGTGCTTGGTACATAATCCATGCTCTAAACCAGCAATGCTGTTTGTGAGTCTTCTGCTTCTCCTTTTCATAACCTTGCAATTCCCTCAGCACATGCTTGAGAAGACGCCGTGAAATACCCACACAAAGTGCTTTAGGGCAAATTATAAGACATAAGAATAAGAGACAGTTTAAAAAAGAGAAATTGATGAAAATGTATTTTCTGCAGAATAGAAAGCAACCTTGAGAAACCAAGACTAAACTTATGAAACTCTTAATTACACAAACTGCCGGCTCTGCTGGGAGGTCAACATCCTTTTCTAAGATACAATATATTAAGTCGTGTAGCAGAAGAGCCCACTCGGCTTCCCTCTCCAGTTTCACAAAGGAGGAATGAAATTGGGCCACTTTGTCCTGAGTTCTAAAGCAGAATTCAAATGGTATTTTAAAGAGTAGTTCAACTATCCTATTTGTCAACTAGGCTTTTGTAATATGGCCTAGTGGAGCTGACAGTCTTATAGAATATTATTTCTGAAAAGCGTAATTGTCACGTTCCAAGCAATTGACTTATATGCAAATGTTAACGCTGTAGTGTTTGCTAGTTGGAGACGATATGATTTAATATTAACACATCAGAATAACAAGCATTTAAAAAATCTGGGCCTCTATAATTGATGTCTGCTTAAGATGTTTACTGACTCGTAACTCTCAAACTTTTTCTCTTCTGCCAACCCAGAGTGACATTGCAGGAAACCTACTTTAAGTACACCAGCAGAAAAAAACTCACTGATTTGAAGGTGTGAGTTATGGCATTTAGGAAAATGCTTTATATTTAGGATTGCTAGATAAAATAAAAGACTCCCACTTTAAATTTAGGATAGATTATGAGTACTTTGTTAGAATAAGTATGTCCTATGCAAACTTCTAACTACTAAGACTTGATTATATTGCAGGGTATATTATGTATGTGTTTATATGTGTATGCATGCATTTATATATATGATTTATAGGATATATAAAAGTACTCACATATATAGTCTGTGTATGTATATATATACAGACTTTACAAAAATACATACCCTTCACATCTATATATGTACACATATGTGTGTGTTATAAAAGCTGTATATGTGTGTACACACACAACCTTTATGGCCTTGTATAGCATTTTCTGACACCACTTCTGACAAAATGTATCTTTTTTGAAATGGAATCTCGCTTTGTCACTCAGGCTGGAGTGCAGTGACGCGATCTCGGTTCACTGCAACCTCTGCCTCCCAGGTTCAAGCAATTCCAGTGTCTCAGCCTCCCAAGTAGCTGGGATTACAGGCACGCACCACCACACCTGGCTAATTTTGGTGTTTTTAGCAGAGATGGAGTTTTGTCATGTTGGCCAGACTGGTCTCAGACTCCTGATCTCAGCTGATCCACCTGCGTCGATCTCCCAAAGTGCTGGGATTACAAGCATGAATCACCACGCCTGGACGTATGTGTTTTTCAAAACACATCAAACAATTGTTTTCTTTACATCAAACAGTTCTCCAACTCTCCAACACAAACTAGGTGTAGAAGAAATCCATACAATTCTGACACTAATTCCTGGAGTTAGTCCTGACCCTAAAGTTTAAGGACTTGGTCCCAGGAGCCTACCCCGCAACAGAGATCAACCATAAATAAGGTCCCAGACAAACTGCATCTCTTCCCAGCTGGCTAAACAACTGGGGGAGGGGGTCCCAGGGCCTTCTCCTAGGTTTAATAATTTGCTAGAATAACTCACAGAATTCACAAAAGCACTTTACTTATCATTATTGGTTAATTATAAACGATGCAATTCAGAAAGAGCAAAATAGAAGGCTTAGTGAAGCCAGATGTGGGGTGGGAATGGGGGTGTGGTGTGCAGCCTGCCACTTTACCAGCACATGGCTGTGTTCATCAACCTGGAAAGCTTCCAAATCTTGTTGTTTAAGAGGTTTTCTAACTCAATCTCTAGCCCTCCTCTCTGCCCAAGAGATTGGAAGATGGAGCTGAAAATTCCCATTTTATTCATGAGTTTGATCTTTTTTGTTGACCAGCTCCTTCCTCCTTCCCAAGTTTTGCACCATCACCTCATTAGCAAAACCTTAGGTATGGGCTGGGCGTGGTGGCTCACTCCGGAAATCCCAGCATATTGGGAGGCCAAGACGGGTGGATCACTTGAGGTCAGGAGTTCGTGACCAGCCAGGCCAACATGGTGAAACCCCATCTCTACTAACAAATACAAAACGTAGCCAGGTGTGGTGGTGCACACCTATAATCCCAGCTGCCCTGGAGGTGAGGCAGGTGAGTCACTTGAACCCAAGTTTCAGAGGCTGCAGTGAGCTGAGATTGTGCCACTGCATTCCAGCCTGGATGACAGATCAAGTCTCAGTCCGAAAAACAAAACAAAGCAAAAGCAAAAAGCCTTCATGTATGGTTTATTATTAATAACAAAAGTTACTCCTATCACTCAGTAAATTCTAAGGATTTAAGGAGTTTTGTGTGTGTTTATGTACACACAAATGTATACACATACACATAATTTCACAATCTAAAACAAAGGTTTGTAAATTATAAAAACAAATGCATTTATCTGTAAAATGTTATTTCATTTTACATGAAATGTAAAATGTTATTTATGTAAATCTTATTTGCATAAATAACATTTATAAAATGCTATTTTTTTAGAAACAATGATTCTAATCAAGTATCAGATATGTGGAAAAAGACACTGGAATATTTTAGAAGGTGAGAGTTATAGATTCATTTCTGCCCTTAACCTATTGTGTGATCGTCACAAAAGTACTTGACTTTACTGAATTGAATGTTCCTTTTCACTAAATGAGTGATTGAACTAGGTAATTGTCCATAAGCTTTCTGTAATTTGTGCTTTCAAAAATATAAAGAAGTATATTTAAACCAAGGAAACACCAAATGTTTTCAATACTTGGAAGCATCCAGGTTATCACAAATGGCAAGATTTCCTTCTTTTATAAGGTTGAATAGTATTCTATTGTATATACATGACACATTACTTTATTCACCAATTAATGGACACAGATTAATTGCATATCTTGGTTATTGTGAATAATGATGCACTGAGAATGGGAGTGCAGCTATACCTCTGACATATTGATTTCATGTTTTTTGGATATACATCTAGTAGTGGGATTGCTGGGTGATACGGTAGTATTGCCTTTAACTTTTTGAGGAACTTTCATTATGTTTTTTTCATAATGACTGTACTAATTTTAATTCTCACCAATAATGTATGAGTTCCTTTTTCTACACATTCTCATCAACACTTTTATCATTTTGATAAAAGTCATTCTAACAATTATCAAGTAATATCTCATTTTGTGTGTATGTATTTGTGTGTGTGTGTGTGTGTGTGTGTGTGTGTGTGTTTCTTTTGAGAAGAGTCTGTCTCTGTGGCAAAGACTGGAATTCAGTGGTGCAATCTTAGCTCACTGCAGCCGTCACCTCCCATATTCAAGTGATTCTTGTGCCTCAGCCTCCAGAGTAGCTGAGATTACAGGCATGAGCCAACATGCAGGACTAACTTTTGTATTTTTAGTAGAAATGGATTTTCACCATGTTAGCCAGGCTGGTCGTGAACTCCTGACCTCAAGTGATCCACCCACCTGCGTCTCTCAGAGTGCTGGGATTTCTGGCATGAGCCACCATGACCAGCTCATTGTGCATTTAGTTTGCATTTTCCTAATGGTTAGTAATGTTGAGAATTTTTTCATAAATCTGTTGGCCATTTTTATGTCTTCTTTTGAGAAATGTCTATTCAATTTCTTAGCCCATTTTTAAAATTGGGCTATTTGTTTTCTTGGTACTGAGTTGAGTTTTTAAAATATGTTTTAGATATTACCCCTTCAACAGATGTTTATATAGAATCACAAAAGACCCAGAATAGCCAAAACAATCTTGAAAAAAAACAAGAAACCTGGAGGCATCCCCCTATCTGATCTCAAAATTTGCTAAAATATGTAGTAATGAAACCATCATAGTACTGGCACAAAAACAGACATATAGACCAACTAAGCAAAAAAAGAGAGTGCAGAAATAAATCCACATATTTATGGTTGATTGATCTTCCACAGCAGTGCCAAGAACACTCAACAGGGAAAGAACTGTCTCTTCAATACATGGTGGTGAAAAACAGAACGTGCACATGCAGAAGACGGATACTGGACCCTTATTTCTTCCCTTATGAAAAAAAAAAATCAACTTAAAGTGGTTTAAACACTTAAGTGTAAGACCTGAAACTCCACAGGCACTAACAGCAAACATAGAGAAAAAGCCTCTTGACATTGGTAGTGACAAAGATATTTTGGTTATGATCCCAAAAGCACAGCCAGCCAAAGCAAAAATAAGCAAATGGGATTGCGTCAAACTGAAAAGTTTCTCACAGGAAAAACACTACCGACAATGACAACCACAAACTCAGTCAGTAAAGTGAAAACACAGGCTATACAATGGTGAAAACATTTGCCATACGTAGGATAAGGTATTACTATCCAAGATAAGAAGAATTCGCCAAGGAAAAAAAGATCAAGGAGGAAATGTTATAATGGAGTATCAATGCATGCTGAAATGACCCTTTGCGCATTCATTTAACAGCTTTACTCTTGGTCCCTTTTATGTTCTGGGTAATTTTCAGATACGTTTACACACTTCATATTCAGAGAACTAAAGTAATTCAGTATTTCTGAGGCATGACCTGTGCATATATTTAAAAAGACTGAGATAACAGAGGTGGAAGAGAGACGAAGTAATGTAGGCAGGCCAGGGTCAAATTATGAAGGCTTATTCTACCATGCGAAGGCATTTCACTTAACCCTGTAGGGTCTGAGAGCCACTGAAGAGTCTGGAGCAATCACAGCATTTTTAAATTGTAGGAAAATCACATTACAGCAGGGTGACAGTGATTCAAGTGGGGTGATATTAGAAGCAGGGATTTTAATAGAGCTTTCTTATTTCATTTACTATTTTACTAGAAGTCTTGCTGCATATCAGTTCTTCATTTTCCTCCATTTGACTTTGGTCTGCACCCACATTTATGGGTGAAGGCAGAGAGGCTCTTTAGAGAGAAGTTGAATCCACAGGGCCCTGGCGTCTCTGAGGTTGAGTATCAGCTTCACCACCCACTACCTGCATGGATGTAAGAAAGTTATATAACCTCTTTGAGCCTCAGTTTTAACATCTGTAAATTGGAAAAAAAAAAAAGTAAAAATACCAGCCATGTTAAGAATCGAATATGTAATAATTTAAAGTTTGGACCAGGTTTCCAGATGAAATACAGAATGTCTACTTAGATTTGAATTTTAGATAAACAATAAGAAACTTTTATTGTTTAGTATCAAATGACTATTAAAAGTATATAGTACAATATAAAGAAAGATGTGAAGAAATGTAGAAACATTAAAACAAAATTGAACCTCCTTGAATAGTAGCTATATCAGATGTAATTAAAATATGGGATGCAATTGACTATCACATACTTGAACCAGTACTTTTATTTGTACTATATATGTGTATATGTTTTTTATTACAAATATTAAACACAAAATGAAATATTAAAAACAAACAATAAAACAGTAAGTTAGTTTTTAGTGAAAGATGTCCCCCAAACAAAAAGAATATTGCATGGGACATACTTATATTAAAAAGATAAATTGTTCATTGTTTATTTGAAATTCAAATATAAGTGACCATTTTCAAATTTTTATTCACTAAGTCTGCTAAACATCCTTGAACCTAGCAAGCACTCTATAGGTATTAATCCTTATTAGAACCAGCTTCTGTTATTAATTTACATTTACATTCCAGGCACCAGTAGGTACTTGGATTTGAAATCTCTTTCTGGATTCTGTGAGATTTCTCCTTTAATTGAGTACATTACTGACATTCTCTGAAAATAGGCATGTTATTCTGATTCCTATGAACTTACATGTATGTTATGACAGCTACAATTGTGCTTTTAGATTTCATAAAATAATTTCACATATGAGCTTACAGGAAATTTCTCAAATGTTTCTGTACAGCAACTCTCAAGAACATTCAACAGAGAGCTCAGTATCTTTTATATAATTATGTTCATTAGTAAATTAGCCCAGAGCCTAGAGTGATATGCAAATGTTTTTACTTCTTGAATGATGAAGTTTGTACTTTTTACTAACCATAGAACTATACAACCATCTTCTGTTGCACCTTTGTCTGTTTTTGAAGGAGATAATGAAATTTTCTCTCCTCTTAATCTTTGTATTCTCCTCCCTCCTGCTATAAATGGACACTTTCCTCTTAATTTTTTGGTAATAATTTTTGCTTTTGTTGTATCTGAGATTATTATTGCAAAGGATCTAAAATTACTTGGAGAAAGAGGCAGCATTAAAATCTGTATAAAATTTTGGAATTCTAAACTTATTCCGATTCTAAATATCTTCAGTCTATTTGCTTATGGAGTTTCCAAAGCATTTTCTATTTCTGTAGCAGAAACAACAATCAGTGAATAAAGAACAATGAAAGGAACTATCCTCTTTTCTCTACCTTTGCTGTCTTGGTAGTGATTTGTAAGTTCTGGGAAGGGAAGAGTGTGGTCCCTTTAAATGACAAGGAAGTAGGGAAGGGAAGCGCTGGGTAGAAGAGGGCATGATCCCTGGCTACGGCTCCACCCACATGGACCTAGGTGAGGACAGGCATTTCTTGCCCAAATGTTGCATTTCCCAAGATCACTCTGGCCTGCTACACTCCCAGCCTGGGCCTATGAAAATCCGAGACCCTAGCGGGCAGGCACAGAAGTGGCTGGACATCATGAACAGCCTACAGGGACCACAGGCCATCCACCAGCAGAATGACATGGAGTTTGGCCAGAACTATGGAAGGAGAGTTTGGTCTGAGTGATCAGAGAAGACTATAGGGGAAAACCATCTCACGTCCAGCTCCCCCATCTGCTGAGAGCTACTTCTACCTAGTAAAACCTTGCACTCATTCTCCAAGCCCACATGTGGTCTGATTCATCCAGTACACCCAAGGCAAGAAACCCCTGAAATCCCTCTGTCCTTGTGTTAAAGAAGGGGGTCTAATTGGGCTGGTTAGCACAAGCCATCTATAGATGGCAACCTAAAAGAGCATCCTGTAACACATGCCCACTGGGGCTTCAGCTGTAAGTATTCACCCCAGACACTGCCCCACTGACTTGCCCATGTGTATACTCCCCTAGAGGTTTGAGGAGTGGGGCACTGAAGAAGTGAGCCACACCACCATAGCACACCTTGCCACAGGGATAAGAGAACCTTCCCATTTCTATATACATTGTTAGAATTACACACATTAGGTAAATTAGCTTATGAATTGAGATGATATTCATATATAGGGTTGGCAAATGAGAAAACAAAACATATTACTACATTTTGCATGTACCTTTTTTTCAAGTCTCTTGCACACATGCTCCAGGTTCTAGTCTCAAAGGATCTAATGAGCTGATCCACGCCAAAGTAATAACATCATTTACCTTCCCCTACGTTTGCACACATCTTGTTTTGCAATAAAAGGCTGAGGAAAAGGGACCCTGATTAATAAAAATGCTCAGATATAAATGGTAAGTTTCAAGCGCTGTGACACCAATGTCTGACTTAGGCTTCAGAGTATGAGAGCTTACCTAATACCTTTTAAATAAAAACACATGGCTGGTATTTCTCCAGTGTACTCATAGTCTGCAGACTTAGAAGAAAACTCTTCATGCAAGTGCCAGAGAGAAACCAAGAGAAATCCTTTTCTCTTCATTGCCAAAAAGGAGAATAAAATCTCAAGGATCATTATTTATTTGTTATTATGTGATAGAATGGCAACTAAATAGTGCCATTTAATTATAAGTAACTAATTGCTTAATAATAGAAGACACACAGATCAATGTTAACATTAAGAAACACACAGTGATTTTAGAAATAAATCACAAAACATTTCTTAAATTAAGTAAAATATATTTCTTCCTCTCTTTTACAATGCAGCACTATAAAGCTTTAAACACCTTGCTTAACAACGTTATGAATATTAAAGAATTGCATGAAAACTTTCTTTTAACGAAGTAATTTATTATTTAATGTTTATTTTCTTTTTATTATTATTGCCTGGCAAGCAACTTTCTAGTGGTCAAATAATGTTTTCATATTTTAGTGCTACAACATTAGTTCATTTATTATTAATACAACTCATAAATACTCTCACCATCAAAAATAGCCTCAAACAACCTTATCTGGACAGACTCAGACTTTCCTTCTTCCCCAGGGTTTTCCAATTTCTGGACTATAATTAGTTGTCATCTATTCTGACGGAGAAGATCCTACCAACCATCCCCCATGTCTCAATAATGTTCTTGACAGATTTTATATCCGGAGGCTACCTAAACAGTTTACCAAGTGAGACCCACTAGAAGAGAAAGAAAAGATAGAACGAGAAAAACTCATTATTTTTAGCCAGCAGTTAATTAGGTGTTTTTGTGGGATTATTTTCCTGAAAGCATTCATATTTTGCCAAATGTGGGACTCAGGTTATGCCACTTTTTAGAACCATTTTAGCCACTTGTTTTCATACTCTAATTGTATGCCTGTATCTTAAAAAAAAAAAAGAAAAAGCATTTTCTTGTTAATTAAATGCCTCCTATTTAAAATTTTATGCTGTTAAATAATTCTTTTAGATCTAACACTCATATGTTCTAGAAAATAGCTCAACTGTCATTTATTTTCCACAATTCGTTGAGACCATAAATGGCCATATAAAAATTTCAGTAGTTTCTACTTCTGATAAATACTACTACTCCCCAGCTACAGTTAACATGAAGAAGATGCTCTTTCTATGGCTACCTTAAGGAATATATAAGCTCATCCTCCACAGTGCAAGCACTGGCAAATGCTTCCAGAAGACTAAAAATAATCACAGCATAATCAGGCCAGGACTTCACTATCAAAGTGAAGACAAAGGTGGAAACCAGCTGTTTTTGAAAGGGAGATACTGACTATATCATGTACAGCTGTGTATGAAACTTCTTGATTGTGGAAGGTATGCAAATGAAAGACTTTTACAAAATAACTGTGAGCATTTTTTAGGTATTGTGTGTTTGTACTTGAAATAAATCAGTGAATAACATAAGGGTCAGCTTTCAAGAAAATGTTTTGTGTTTAGAGTTCATAGGTAGATGAGTAAAGGGTCATTTATGTTACAATGTCATGTGTACTGTGATGAGGATTTCAACACAGAGAAGAGAGGCCATTTATCCAATTTGGAGGTGAGATGGTAGTGAGAATTTACCAAGGTTATTTCTTGAAGAAAGGACATCTAAACTATGTCCTAAAGTGTATTAAATAACTAAGAGCTCCTTAAGGTGGAGTTTGTGGTAGGAGTAGAGATAGGTCATAGATTGATCACCTTTGTCATAAGATGTTCTCTGTTGGAAATTACCTTTGCTCCTAGAAATTGTCTTATCTATAACTCTACCTCAAATTGTGTTCCTCACTTTTTCTACTCTTCAGTTTAATTTTATTTTATAAGGCAATGAAGTGGAACAAATTGGAATAGCAGGAAGTGGAAAAAAGCATGTTCTTGATCACAAGAGAAACAGTTGGTCCTTTGAGGTGGTAACACACTGGAGAAGAGCGTGAACAGGCCTGTTTCTATTAGTTGTTCAGTCCTAACACATCCTCTATGGGTGACTTTGAGCAAATGACTTAATCTTTCTATGCCTAAGTTTCCTTATATAAAATATTACCAATTTCAAAAGGTTTCTATGAGTATTGAGTAAAACATTTAAGACATATAAAATATTCAGTGTTACCTGTTATTATGATGATCATCATCACCATATTGTTTTATTAGCTTAAAACTTGGGGGTGTACACTTAAATGTTGGTGTCTCCATAGGAACACAATATACCAAGTGTAGTATATTCAGTTAAATGTAGTTAAATTCTCTCTATAAATTGACAAGGTAGAATGTACTTATTTTCAAAAGCATTGCTTTGAGGTAAATATAGCAAACCAAATATTTCCTGTTTTATTTAACTAGATGTAAATAAAATATATGTAGGATTTCCATTTCTAAAGCCATAACACAGTTCCAGTATCAGACCTATGCACCCTTTGTAAACAAGCATTAAAATACCCACAACATAAAAGTGTTTTCAAACAGTAGACAACACAGAGTGTAAGACTATTATATTTGAAACAAGAGAAACACTTTAAGTGAGCTCTGCATTCACCCTGGCTTCTTGCATAGGTGGCTTTTTTTGTTTTGTTTTGTTTTGTTTTGTTTTTTGGACCAAAGTGCAGAGAGGAGGAACCCAGGAAGGAAGCTTGAGTGTCAATGAATGAAACAGGAAGACATAAGAATTTAGATCTTTTGAGTGGGGATAAGTTTATGAGGCAGGATAGTAGAAAGGAGAGAGAAGTATAGAGAAGAAACCCTTAGGCCAACACGTTATCTGTTTTTAAGCTGAGGATAAGGCTATGCACGCTCAAGGTGAGATTTTAAGGCCTGAGAAGAGCAGCTGCCAGAAGGCTAATGATTGAATAAAGACATCAAAGTTTGCTCAATTCTAGGAAATATTTCAGTATAGCTGAGCTAAAGGAGAGACTCTTTCTAAGTAGCAAGTAATCCTGCTAAGGTACAGTTTACAATCCAGAAAGGTCATGCTTCAGAAGTTAAGAGTTACAGACTATAACTAAGCAAAAAATTAAAACAGATACATGCAAAAAAATATCCAAATAAAGGCAGGTGATGATTAATCATTCATTTAACTGTATACCAGAACAAAACACAATACTTTAAAGAAAGAAACAATCAAAACATCTTACAATATAGCAAACAAACATAATTACTAGATATTAGAAAACCAGAAACAGGTATTTCTCACACAAGAGAAACAGACCATGTATTCTTCAGCCAGAAGAATAAAAGACAGAGTAGAAACAGACCCACAGATATTGGAATGTGTATATAAAATCTTTGAAACAGATATAATATATATGTTCAAGTATTTGAAGGGAATGATAGTCAAAAAAGAGAAAAAAATGGAGGATCTCAGAAAAAGTAAACTTAAAAAAAAGAGTCCTAATGAATTCCCATAAAATAAAATATTAAATATCTGAAGTGAAAAAAAACTCACAGGATCAACTGAAAGGAAAAATAAAAATACCCATTAACTTGAATTTAGGTTAATAGAAATTATTCAAACTGAAGCAGAATAGAAGGAAATCTAGAATAAAAAATGAGCAGAGACTCAACTACTTGGGGGATCAAGTCAACTAACATATATACAGTTGGATTTTACAAAGGAAAGGAAAAATAGAAAGAAACTTTTGAAGAAATATTTGTCTTCAAACCTACCAAATTTGCTGAAAAAGATGAACTCACAGTGTATCTTAAAAGCTTAGCAAGCCCAAAGAAGGTAACTACTTTAAAACAAAACAAAAAATATACCAGGTACAGAGTACATGCCTGTAATTCCAGCCCTTTGAGAGGCCAAGGTGGGAGAATTGCTTGAGCCCAGAGTTTCAACATCAGACTGGGCAACATAACAAGGTCACATTTCTACAAAATAAATAAATTAATTAATAAAGTGCAGGTATGGTGGTGTACATCTGTGGTCCTAGCTACTTGGAGGGGTGATGCAAAAGGATTGCTTAAGCCCAGGAGGTTGAGGCTATAATGAGTGATGATTGCACCACTGCATTCCAGCCTGGGCAACAGAAAGAGGTCCTACTCCCCCCCAC
The DNA here is from genome assembly GCA_004027715.1 of Plecturocebus donacophilus. Taxonomy (NCBI): domain Eukaryota; kingdom Metazoa; phylum Chordata; class Mammalia; order Primates; family Pitheciidae; genus Plecturocebus; species Plecturocebus donacophilus. The sequence goes on from PVKP010010089.1 coordinate 22,388, forward strand.
ATCCCCTCAAAAAAAAAAAAGAAACCATAAAACCCTCACAGATGCCTATCATAGTAAAACTCCTGCAAACCTAACAAAAACACAGTATCAATATAAAAAATTTCAGCAACCTTATTAGACAAAGGCATGATAAAACATAATAATATCTTTAATATGTTTTTACAAAGTAGTCAATTAGAATCCTATAGTTAGAGAAATTATCCTTTATAAATAGGACTAAATTTGAAATAAAGGATTTTCAAAGTGTGAAAAAAATAGTTCCCAACAGAAAAAAGTTGTAAGAAATGATTAAGGATTTTCTTCACATTGAAGGAAAATGTTACCAGACAGAAACACAGGTATACATGAAGAAATGAAGAGAACTAGAAAGGGAAAATATAATTATAAATATATATTATTTTTGCTTCATTTTCTAAATATATTTAAATAAAAATGGACTATTTAAAATAAAATGCCAACCTTATAACATATCTATATGTAACATATATGACAAGAAAGGCACAAAGGTTCGGAGAAGTTAATGAAATAATATTGTTTTAATATTCTGCTGATTTTCTATTTTACACTTAATGTGAAGTAGTATAGTACTAAATCTAAGTAGTTTATTAGAAAAAAGCAATATATTATAATCCCTAAAACAAATTTGGAAAAATTATCTCATCTGACATTAATAGGTGCTATAGTAATCAACAGAATTTAGTTTTTACATAGGATTTTAAAAACTCATATTAATGGAAGAGAAAAGAATCCAGAAGTAGACTGGTATGTATATGGTAAATTTATTTTCAGTAAAGTTGTCAGTGTAGTGTAATGGCAAAAAGATTATTGGAATAACCATATTAAACAAACAAACAAAACATTTTTGGTCCATCCCACAACATATTCAAACAGTACTTTGCAATAGATCATTTTCTTTGCATAGATTGAAATGTAAAAGCGAACATTATAAAGGATTCAGATAAAGATAAAGATGACTGTTTTCACAGCCAGGCGGCACACAAAGCATTTTTAGATAGAACACAAAAGCACAGTTCATATTCAACCATCCCAAGGTCCATAAAAATGCTAGTACCTTGTGTCCAGAGCTTCCTGTCAGTGAACCAGTACCCATGTCTGCATTGATCCACTCCCACTTACCCGCCTATTGTTCCATGAGGGAAAATGGAACAGGTTTCTTCTCTTGCTTGCACTATTAGAGTAAGTGGTTAAAGCCTTGATTGTTACTTGCAATATATTTTGTTGAATTTATTGGCTACCCTCAACATCTGACATCTCAGCTCTCTCTCCAGCTCAGCTGATCCCCTGACACACAAAAAGGACAAAAACCAAAAAGCAATCATAAGTAGACATCTAGATCACGGAGACTCTTTTTAAGTTAAATATTAAGATTGTTACCAATATGAAAACTTGAAATTAGAAGGTTATCATAGACAAATCATTTATTTCTCAAACCCAATTTGGTAAACATTGATCAGGTAGTTAGACATTCAATTTTGGGGGTACTAACAGAGGCTCAGTAATAGTTTAAGATGTGGTAAAGGGCTTCATTTGTTAACAAAACTTTTTTTCTGATGTATAAAATAAACAAAAAGTGTAAAAGTAAGTAAGTAATTGGCCTGAAGAAATGCCACAAAATGAGCACACCTGTGTAACTGCTGATAAGGTCATAAAATAGAACAATATCATCACCTAAGAACTCCTAAGACTTGTCCATCTTCTAAGTACCATTCTCTTCTTTCTGAAGTTAAGAAATGTCAAGACATCTAATATTATAGATACTGTTTTCTTGTTTTTTTCACTTTATGTAAATGACACCATAAGATATGTATTCTTTTTCTTTCTTTGACTCTTAACATTGTGTACATTCCTCTCCATTAGACTCTTCCAGATCATTTGTGCTCCCATTCCCTCTTCATATATTATACCAGATATTTTTTATATCTGTTATGATTCCTGAAAGGTAAAATAATTAAAAATAAAACTTAATGGATCTGATTAACAGCAGATCAAATATAGCTGAAGAAAAAATTTGTAACTAGAAGGGACAAAAAAATTAGTTCTGAAATTTCCATTTCATTGTTTCATACTCTTTTTTTCTTCAGTATATTTTACAATTTTTTGACTTGTTAGTCAGTTTAAAGTCTATGTCTGTAACTCTGTTATCTGGATTTCTTGTGAACCTGTATCTATTATTTTGTTTTTGCCACTTGATTGTTAAGGTTTGTCTTGTTGTATATTTTGTTACTGTGACTTAAATGACATACATTGCAAATAAAAAATATAGCTATAATTTAAGGGTTGTATGAATCCATATTCCCCAACAGATTTTTTTTTTGCCTCTGATAGGCTAGGGAAACCAGTAATTTCATTTAATTTTTATCTAACCAGGGAATAACAGTATTCAAGGATGAACTCAGTCCTTCTAAGGACAAGTCAAATTCTACTTCCCACATACTCCTGGCATATATCCCTTAGGAATCCTGACTGAATGCCTGAGATATTTCTAGACTCTTTCTTCTTGAGGTACTGAACTTCACTTTGTATCACTCTTCTCTTTGGCTTCATGAGTCTACCAAAAGCTCTTATCAATTTCTCAGCCTATCAGACACTGTATTTGTCTGTTATTGCATTACTATAAAGAAATACCTGAGACTGGATAGTTCATGAAGAAAAGAGGTTTAACTGGCTCATGGCTCTGCAGGCTGTACAGGAAGCATGGTGCAGTCACCTGCTTGGCTTTTGGGGAGGTCTCAGGAAGCTTTTATTCATGGCAAAATGTAAAGTAGGACCAAGTGTCTCACATGGCAGAGCATGAGCCAGGGGTTCTGGGGGTGGGAACTGCACACTTTTAAACAAATAGATCTTGCAAAAACTCACTCACTATCACAAGGACAGCACCAAGCCATGGGGGATCCACTTCCATGACCCAAATATCTCCCACCAGACCCCGCCCCAACATTGAGGATTACAATTCACCGTAAGATTTGGGAGGGGAAACAGATCTAAACTATAGGAGATACCATTTAAAAACTCAGTGATTGCCTTAAGGGGAAAACATAAACATAATGATAAGAAGGTCAAATGAAACTTCCAAAATGTAACAACATAATATCTGAGATTAAAAATTTACTTGAGAGACTAAAGTATACATACAACAGAAGAAAAGACCTAACAAAAAATATCCTTCAAAAACGTGTTTCTGTGTCTTTGATCATATTTCTACCTTTTTTTTTAGTGTCGAGGGACATATAGATGATGGAGTGCCTTCAGAGGGGTCCCTGACGTGAGGATATAATGTATCAGACTGCCTACTGAAGTTCAACCTGTGGTTCAAGACAGATAGGATCCTTTGATGTTGAAGTCACTAAGATTGGGAGTTAGTATTCTTGTTTGTTTGTTTTTGTTTTGTACTGAAGCCTGTTATATACCCTCGGGACTAATTAATATATTTTAACTTTGGGAAATCTATAAATATAATTTTCCTTATAGTTTGTCAAGTTAAATGGGGAAATAGAAGGATTATATAAATATATGGGGAAAATATATGATAGCTTTCATCACACGTTCATATTTTAAAAATCTTAGCAAAGAAGGACTAGGAAAAAGTTATTTAATATTTTTGAAGGATCCTAATAGTACTTTTAATAAACATTTTAAATACAATTTTTATTTTAGAACAGTTTTAGATTTTAAGAACAATTACGAAGATAGTATGGAAAGTATGCCCCAGATTCCTATATTACTAATATATTACATCAATGGGGTACATTTGTACAAGTAATGAACCAATACTGACATGTTGTTATTAATTAAAGTCCATTCTTAACTCTGATTTACGTAATTGTTACCTCTGCCCTTTCTCTTCCAGGATCTCATTCAGAATACTATATTGCATTCAGCCATCGTGAGTCCTTGAACTCTCCTGACTGTGATGGTTTCTCATATTTTCTTTGTCTTGGAAGATCTTGACAGTTTTGTTTGTTTGTTTTGTTTTGTTTTGTTTTTTTGAGGCAGAGTTTCGCTCTGTCACCCAGGCTGAAGTGAAGTGACACTATCTCAGCTCACTGCAACTTCTACCTCCTAGGTTCAAGCAATTCCCCAGCCTCAGCCTCCTGAATAGCTGGGGCTACAGGTGTGAACCACAACACCAGCTAATTTTTGTATTTTTAGTAGAGACAAAGTTTCAACATTTTGGCCAGGCTGGACTCAAACTCCTGACCTCAAGTGATCCACCCGCCTCGGCCTCCTGCAGTGCTGGGATTACCGGCATGAGCCTCTGAACCCGGCTAATCTTGACAGTTTTAGGGAGTATTGGTCAGACATTTTGTAGAGTATCTCTGTACTGGAATCTGGTTCATGTTTTTTTCATAATAGAGTTTTATATTTTTGGGAGGAAAAAAACATTGATATATACTGTCCCATTTTCATCATATCAGAGCACCAGAGGCTAATAACATCATCTCACAAGTGTTTTGTTCACTTTCCTTCTATATATCACATTCTCTGATTTTTTTTAATATGATTCTAGTAATACTTTATCAGTTTGGTTAAACAATTTTCACCAATTTCTTAATTTTAGAGCATCTTATGGATCTTTTTTTTAAGTTTTGCCTACACTTCCTCATCAGTGATTTCTCCTGGTTTAACAATTTCGATTGCCATCTGCATACTGATAACACATAAATTTATATCTCTGATTCAGATTTGTCCACTAAACTTGATAACACTATATATAACTGCATACTTGCTATCTTTACTTAGAACATATCAAAGTTGATATGCTCAAAATAGAGCTGCTTATTATTCCAGTAGAACCTGTTTCATCCACACACATTCTTCCTCATAATTATACTTGGTCATTCTAACCCATCCAAGGTTAAAAAAAAAAAAATCAATCAAAAAAACCTGATTTATCCTTGAAATATTTTATTTGAATCCCACATCAGAAACATCAGCAAAATTGACTTTAAATAGTTACATTTTTACAAAATATAGATAGAATCTGAAAATTTCCCGCTATCACACACACTTCCACTAATCTCCGAGGCACCATTAGCTTTCATCCAGATGACAGTGATAGCCTCCTATCTCACTCAAATAACAATGACAGTCTCCTTCTGTCATTACTGCCTTTCACAGAGTCTCACTGAAACACAGCAGCCAACATGCCTCTTCCAACATGTGAATGAGATCGAGTCCCTGCTCTGCTAAATACTCTCCAGTGGCTCCTCATCTGATTCAGAGGAAAGCCAGTGGCTTTTAATGGCCTGATATTTTCTGCACAATCTAAGTTCCAGTCAAAACGCTGAGCTTATCATTCACACTGTCATGACACACTGCTTCCAGTTAGTCAGATATGCCAGTGTGCACAAGTCTCATTATTACTGTTCCCTCTTTTTGACACTGTGCCCAAGTGTTGTTGTCTACTCAGTTCCTATCCTGGTTTCTTAAATTTAAGAGAAAAAAAAAGAAGGAAACTCCCATATGTCCTCCTCAGACTCATGATCATATTTTACCTTCCCCCAGCCTGTCTCTTCTGCTAATATATCATATCCTGAACTTACTTATGTTTACCCTCTTTATCTTCCTATTAACAGGTAATAAGTTTATGAGATCATGAGTCTCTCAGTTCTTACAGCTACTGTAATACACTATATAGTGTTTGATACACTGTAGGGACTCTATAAAGGTTTTGTGAATTAACTAGTTAATGAAAGTAAAAAAAAAAAAATGAAATAGTCTGGACCCCTGCCAGCTTTGGCAGCAGCAAGAAAACAGCATCCTCTTCAGATTTTTATGTATTTTAGTGTTAACTATTTAAATCAGCTAAATAATACAATAATAGAATCTATTTTGTTTTTAATTAGAGTCATGACTGTAAGCACTGCTATTCCCTAAAGGGGAAATTCCCTCATTTGCAGAAATGACAAAAGACTAAAAAATCTAATTATGTAAGACTTCTAAAGTATTAAAACACAGAGATAGAAGAATCAATTTGTAGGCAACATTTTTTTTCAATATACACTAGTAAACAGATATGACCTTCAAAATGTTAATAAGTAAGCTCTGAACTTCATTTGATGAGTAACATGGCTGGCCTCTAAAAAGTCATCTTTATTATGAGAACAGCAACTGAAAATTCTTCAGTAAAGAAATCTCAGGGGATTCTTCCACCAAAGATAGTGGAAACAACCTATTTAGGCTGGGGTTTGGACATGACTAGTTCAAAGTCAGTGAACTGTGGGTGGCATGCCAAGAATAGAGACTTTTTTTTGAGAGAATGTTATAAAAGTTACTCCAAAGAGAGATGTACCTGTCATTGATTTCTTATACTGTAGTACAACAAAAATGAAAGAGTATAGTTTCTATGTGGAAGATGAAAAACAGGAGTTTTCAAGCTGGTCCTTTTACCACTTCTAAAATCCTTTGTGAGTAAATATAATTATTATTGTATTTCTCTTGTTAAAGGGTATTCAGTGGAAAAAAACTATTACAAATTATGAGAATCAGTGCTACCGTTATCTTTCATTTTTCCCTCTTGTGGACAATAAGATCTTAATCTTAGAAGACAAAATCTGGAATCTTTACTTGAACTTTAAACTAAACAAACCTATTTATCTATTTTGCCCAATTCTAATGATGGCATTGTATCACACAATTTGTTAGAGATAAATGAATCTTAATTATCCTGTGAAACTTAAAAACATATATATATATATATATATATAAATTAAACAGCAATACCAATTCTGATTACAATTTATTTGAATAATTTGATTTTTAAAGATGCAAACATTCTTTTACCCACATATTTATTTTTTTAAATCATTATCAAGAACAAGATAAGTTGAGTACCCATTTCAACACACAGGGTGATTTTATATATTTTTCATTGTTGATTGTAAAATAAAGTACTGGTTAAAAAAAGTGGGGGAGTTAATTGTCTCCCTTTCTTAGAGATAATTAAGAATAAAGTGCATACCCTTTGACCCAGTGTGCTTTGATTTTAAGTCTTGTTTTTGGGTGGATAGTCTGTATAATAAATTCTATTGGCAATTTCATCTCTGTTTTCCAAATCATCACACACAGATAACAGAAAACAGAATGTACTATCAATAACCCTGAGCCAGTTCTTCAAATGCTGACTCTGATCATCACTCAGAATAAAAGTTTATAAATGTTGAAAGTGAAAATATATACAAAAAAATTTAGGTTCCTTTTATTTGTAACAGCCATACTTTAAATAAAGTTGAAAGTATTTTCATCAAATTGGGAAGATATGTTTTGGATATGTAGTCTCTGTAGTGCAAACAAAATTCTTTGGGTGCACACTCAAAAGGAACCTCAAAGGGTAACATGAACCATCAAGAGAAGCAGAAACTTGTTGCCATTAAGAGACCTCTGTGAATGTAAATCAGGAGATGAACCATTTGTTAAATGTACCATGGAGAGGGGTTTCAAATAACACTGTATGATTTAGAGTTATAAAAGTGCCTGTTCTAAAACACAAGCTCTGTTTTATGATTGAGCTACTTCTCACCTGGGCAAGTTTGTATAACAAGCCCCAATGTACAAGATTCAGAGAGTTAGATAATTATGCTTCATGATTCACAAGAAGAATAGAGTCTAGTTCTAAAATGAGATTTTAAAAGATGAAAGTTTAGTTTGTGTGCATGATTTAAATGTAAAACAATTGTTTTAACTTCTAGAAAATAGATAATCCCTAAAGATCCTATTGTCCAAGTGTATATTCGGGGTCCAATATTTTAGGTGAGCTCTAATTTTACCTATAGTAATACATTTATCTATGTAGGACTATAGGATTTTAAGGTACACCAAACATTATATATTCACTTTAAATAGTCACAGAATAAGGCTATGTTAACATGTAATTTCTTTACATCATCTGATTAAGGTATAATTCCATCCTGGTGTGTACTCTTTCTTAAGTTGTATGGTGCTGATAAATTACTTGCTAACAAGTAATTCACAGCAATACAAATATTATATCTTTATATTGTTTACATAAAATATCTCTATTTGTTCCTTCTTCCCGCAACATTTCAACAGGCTATGTTTTAAATGGAGTAATCCAATGATAAGAGGAGGGGAAAAAGTTCAGCTTGGATTCCTGATGGCAGAATCAATGTTTAAATCCACTTCTCCAAAGTGGTACTTACCTCAAATAAGAAATAAGTGTTATAGCAAATATATCTTGCAGGTCAAAAACAAAAGAAAAAATATATTTTGTATGAATTGAAGGAGATTGTGATGAAATTCAAGTATTTTCTTTCTGGCATATTAGTTTACCAGGGCTGCTGAAACAACAATCTCACCAACTGGGTGGCTTAACCAACAGAAATTTATTTCCTCACAATTCCTTAGGCTGGAAGGCGGATGACAATGTTGGTAGGGTTGGTTTCTTCTGAAGCCTTTCTCTGTGGTTTGTAAATGGCAATTTTCTTCTTGGGTCTTCAGAGGATCTTCCTTCTGTATCTGCTATCTGACTATCTCCAAATATTCTCTGCTTATAAGGACATCAGTCATATCAGATTAAGACTCAACCCTAAGGACCTCATTTTAATTTAATTATCTCTTTTAGACCCTATCTCTAAATACAGTCATATCTGAGGTACTGAGCATTGGGACATCTATTAGTCTGTTTTCATACTGCTATAAAGAACTGCCCAAGACTGGGTAACTTATAAAGGAGAGAGTTTTCATTGACTCACAGTTCAATATAGCTGGAGAGGCCTCAGGAAATGTACAATCATGGCAGAAGGCACATGAGAAGCACAAGGCAGCTGGAAGAAGTGCCCAGCCAAGGGAGAAGGGCCCCTTATAAAATCACCAGATCTCCTGAAAACTCACTCCCTAACAGAAGAACAGTGTGGAGGAAACTGCCCTCATGATCCAGGTACCTCTACCTGGTCTCTCCCTTGATATGTGGGAATTATGGGGATTATAGAGATTATAATTCAAGATGAGATTGAGGTGTGGGGAACAAAGCCTAACAATATCAGGACTTCAACATACACATTTCTGAGAAACACAATTCCGCTCGTAATTCTTGGGAAAGGACATTTTGCCATGAGTTATATCATGATTCTTAACTACATTTTCAGGAGTTATGTCTGTAGTTTGTAATGAAATGCAAGTTATTAACCAGAGAAACAATTATAACTCCATATAGAATTAGGGCATTGAGTGAATAAGTAGATTGAGTAGTCACAGAAAAAATAAATGCTATAAATATATTTCATACCACAGTATTGCAAGGTTCACTTGAGACTGAATGTTGGGAGAGATTGATCAAAGAAACTAGAATATGTAATTGGATAAGGAAGGGTTTTTAGGTGGAATTATTCTCCCAAAATACTAGATATAAAATCCTGGTAAGGCCCCCAGGTAATGATGAAAATCCCCTACTGAAATGGGTACTTAAAGTTTGGAGAACAAAGCGGGGAAACACTGGGAAATATTCAAAGGCTCACATTCCCATGGAATAAAATGGAGAAAGGGTTTAAAAATTTGGAAATTTGGACATGTTGAAAAAAACAAGCTATGTACATTCAGAATATATACCAGATTACTATGTCTCATGAGAAGGCCAAGCCACACCATTTACCAAAACCATGAGAAATCCACTGCTTAGAGGGATATCATAGGCATATTAAGTTGTGGCTGTTCTACAGCCATGACAGAGAGTAGGATAGCACTGGTAAGAAATAAAGCAATAAACTTGGCTTTCTGATAACTATGGATGTGATAGACTCTATAAACAAGAGGTGAAAACCCTTAGGGGCAAGCAGCAAGAGGTTGCAATTATTGCAATAATCAACAAGGTCAAGGTGGCTGTCAAGGTGGCCTGATATGCAGATATTTGGGGAGTAGTTAATAGAATACAGCATCTTGAAGGGTAAAAGAAATGGGCATAAAACACTATTAATGCTCAGATTGTAACAGCAGAAGAAATCAGCGATAGATCCTTGAAAGCAGAGATCAACCACAACAATAAAAGTCATGACCCTATGTAGAGTTTCCACATTTTACGTAGGTTTTAGATCCAGAAACAAAATACATGAATCAGTGGTGGTATATGCAGAAAGAAGATCTCTGAAACCCAATGCCAAATATAAATGGTTATGCTTACAAGTTCTTACCTCAGGGACTTGTGATCATTTATTTAAGGAGCTGTCCACTATGGTAGGAGAATGCCCAGATTTTTCAAAAACCTGAAACACAGCATCTGAGTTGAAGGGTTACCAATAACTATGAAATATCATTAGGCACCATTTTCTCTGTCTTCCATTAGAATCTCCCCTACAAAATACTGTTAGAGTCTACAAGATGACTGTAGAATACTGTAAGCTCATTTGCATGTAGGCCAATTTTATGACAGTTTCAGATGGTCAGATAGGTGTCTTTGCTAGGGCTAATTAATAAGATCTCAGGTACTTGACTTGTAACAACTGATTTGGCAAACAATGTTTCTTCTACATCTTTAGGAAAGAAGGTTGGAAAAAATCCTGCATTCACATGAAATAGACAAAACTATTCATTCGCATTTTCCCCGGAGAAGTGCTACCTTTTATATCTTCCACCATAAAATAGTTCCAAGATATCTGAATTGTATGGACGTTCCACATAATATAACATTGACCAATTATATGGATAGATTATATTGAATGAACTACATGAGCATGAGGTGACATGCATTTAGGAAACCTTACTAAGAAACATGTATGTCAAAAGGTAGAAGGTAAGTGATGTGAGAATCCAGTGATCGACTCTATCCATAAAATATATATAATTGAAATAGTAAGGTACAAGCCAGGACATGCCCCCAAGGTCAAAGACAAATTATTGCATCTTGAATTTCTTAACCTAAAGAACAAAACGCAACCCTGACAACTTTCAGTGGGACCCAGATTAAGAAGAGGCTCTGTGGCTGGTTAACACTGATGCAAGTGGTCCTATCACTAGTGACATAAAATTTAATAAATTCAGTATATCCTATAGTGGTGGAATTATTTATGGTACAAAAATATGCAATGTGGAATTTACAGAAAGACTCAGTGTGAGAACTACAAGGCAGACCCCTGGGGTTTTGGAGCAAGGGCATGCCATCTTCAGTTATTCATTACATTCCTTTAAAAAGTATCTTTTGATCTATTACTGGGTCCCAGTAAAGACAAAATACGTGAGGCATCAAATGACCATAGAGCTAGAATTGATCATTAAAATCTGGTCCTGATTGACCCATGGTAGTGGGCAGAATAGTGCCCCATCCACCCACCCAAAGATGTTCATGCCCTAATTTTGGTACCTGTGAATATTTTTCCCTATGTAGAAAAAGGAATTTCACAAATTTTGTTTCAATTACAGAACTTGCGATGGGGAAACCATCCTAAAGTATCTTAGTGGCCCCAATCTAATTATGAGTTTTCAGAAGCAGAGGACCTTTCCAGGCTGTGGCCAAAATGATATATTATATTGGAACAATGGTCAGTGAGTTGTGACCTCAGTGTACTGAGGATGGAGAAGATGGTCAGGAGAAAAAAACAAAAAACATGGGAGGCCTCTAAAAGCCAGAAAAGGCAAGAGAACAGATTATCCTTTACAGCCTTCAGATAGAATGCAGCCCTGCTGACAGCTTTATTTTAGCCCTTGTCGGAATTCTGACCTGCTAAATGTAAGATGACACATTTGTATTGTTTTATGCCACTGAGTTTGTGGTAATTTGTTATGGCAACAATAAAAATTAAAGAAAGATTTTTGTTTAGGGATGGAGTGCTGCTATACTAAATACCTAAAATTGTAGAAGTAATTCTGAAATTGGCAGTAAGTAGAGGCTGGGTGAATTTTGAGAAGAAGGATAGAGAAAGCATAGATTGCCTTAAATATCCTATTAGGAGAAACATGGATATTAACAATTCTACAAGTGAGTACTCAGGCAGAAGTGAGGAACATAGTAAGTGGATTATAAATCTCCTTAGAGAACACAGTCAGCCCTGCATATCCAAGGGATCCACATCCATGATTCAACTAACACTAAATTTAAAATATTTTTTTAGAAATTAAAAATAGCAATAAAACAATAAAAATAATGCAAATAAAATTATACAGTATAACAACTATTTACATGGCATTTACACCATATCAGGTATCATAAGTAGTCTAGAGATGAATACTGTATAGAGGAAGATGTACATAGGTTATATGCAATTACTACACGATTTTATGTAGGGCACTTGAGCATTAACAGATTTGAGTGTCTGTGTGGGGTCCTGGAACCAATCCCCTGCTGTTACTGAAGAAAAGCACTACCTAAATTGTTGTTAACAAAAGGTTAGTAAAAGTACAAACATTAAATTCTCTGTTGGTGAGGGCTTCAATAAAGAAAAAGAGGAACATGAAACTAGAAATTAGAACAACCAGGAGTTTGTTTCATAATGGCAGAAAGCTTTGGGTAACTGTGTCCTGCAGTCATTTGAAAATCAATGCTTATAAATGGCAAAAATGAACAGTAAGCTGAGAAAATTTTTGAGGAAAGTGTTGAAGGTACAGCCTGGTTTCTTCATGTCATGTATAGTTAAATGAAAAAATGAAGAGATAAATTAAGGTATGAACTGTTTAACAAAAAGAAACCAAGCCTAGAAGAGTTGGAAAAATTATCAGCCTATCCCTATTGCAAAATGTGGAAAATATGCTACATTTCACCATCATAAAAAGTGCCTTAGAAGAAAAAGCCAAGGATGTGGCTGTAAAATCTTTGCTAATACCTCAGAAAAATTAAAAGATTGAAAGTTTAAAGTATTCAGACACATAAAGCCTCTTTAATACGATCCAGAATGTGATTATCTCATCCTCTCATTAAAATTACAGAGCATCTAGGGAGCTTAAGGGTGTTGTCCTTTAGCTAGTTCAGCAAGAGCCAGTAATACATATAGAATTACATTACACTGTATGCATGTATTAAACTATCACAAATACACCATAAATATGTACAAATATTATGTATCAATAAACAAACATTTTAAAAAGTGTGTTATTTGGGCCACTTAGTTTCTGGTGCTTTCTTATGACAACAATAGAAAGCTACCACGCTCACCAAGTCATAAGGTTGGATGTGACCAACAGTAACCCAGCTCATCAAGGCTCACATAGTTCCCTTCTTCTGAAGGAAGAAGTGTGTCCACTGGGATTAAGCACAAGCAGGATCAGAGTGCACAAGAAAGCTGCATGAACAGGTTTCCCTCAGTGCTCTGTCACCCACTGCTATTCTTCTCAGCTTGCAACCATAACTCCATAGAAAATCTGTACAGCTCGCAGAAGGAGGAGCTTTGGTTCACATGTGGGTTCGCTTTGTAGGTGGTATGAGATAAAAAATGAACTGTATCTGTACGATGCCTGCACTACAGAGGTTGCCTTTAAGCACAGTCATAAGAGAAAATGCTCTCAATGCCTAGAGCTTCAGGCAGTGCTCCTGATCTGTCACTATGGGTGAAAAGATGAGTTATTTGATGTTATCATATATAGTTTATGCACCTTGGTTAATTTCCTGACCAGCTGGTCAAACGTGAAAGATAAAGGTTGTAAGATCAGAAATAATGAGTTCTGGTGACAGAAGCATGTAAATGGACACACGGCAGTAGACGTGAAGTGTGGCGATTTTTATTGGCTATTAATACTCCCCATAGGACATCTTCCATATTTAGGAAGAGACCCAAAACAACACAGTAGCTAAAAGGGCCTGGCCTGTTATCTTTAGTCAGTTTTTTACACTAGCCGGGGCAAAACAGCCACAAGAGTGCAAAACAGCCACATGAGTGCAAAACAGCCACACGAGTGCAAAACAGCCATACGAGTGCATAAACATAGTGGCTGCAGTAGCAGAGACAGAGGCTGCTCATGGGCACAGCATGACAGACTCCTACTTACCAAGCCTGATCTAGCCACTGTCACACTGAAATATCCAACTTGCCAGCTACAGACGACAAAATGAGTGCATAATAGAACATCATTGTTTAAGGAGACCAGCTGGCCACTTGGTTACAAGCTGATTATATCCCATACAGGAGGGCGAGCTGTTACATACATACTTCAGCTGTAATACGATACTGTCTTAAAAATATAACACTGAAAAAGAGTGGTTAAACAAAATGAAGTCGGGAATGTATCTCTATAAAGATAAATTCAATTTACTTAGAGAAAATAATAATACACATTTTATGGTAATGTACAAATAAAAACAAATCCATGTTTTCTCATAAGGGTAAGAGAATGGGAAACAAAACGTGGAGGAAAGAAACATTTTTTACAGAGTAGATCAAGTATCAAAGATAGTGTGGCGTGAACAGTGGAGTGTGATTAACTCAACCTTTTGCATATATGGTTTGAATTCGTGTTTAAAAATGGTATGCCTAACTAAAATTTAAAATTAATCTTTTATCTTTTATACATATATTTCCTGTTGGAGTAAATTACGGAATAAAAAGACAAATTAATGATTTAAGACACAAAGAACTAGGAAATGTATCTGGGTGCCGTGGCTCATGTCTGTAATCCCAGCCCTCTGGGAGGTAGAGACAGGTGGAAAGAGTACTTTCTTTTCCATTTTTTTTTTACCATTTTTTATTTTTTCTCCCCCAATGGATATAATTAATGCATATTTACAGATTCATTGAATTAATTCTTTAAGGATAAAGATAATAATATAGAGAAAAAGAGATATAGCTGCTAGAACTTCATTTGAAAGGCATGAGTAAAGGGAAAAAGGGGTATTAATAGTGAGGGAGGGCTTAGCTCTTAAAGGAAACAGGGAAGTATCCTTCACTTTTAACATAAAGAAAATATACGGTCACAAATTTAGCTAGGTTGTTAAAACTGATAGTGGGTTAATGAGATACTTCTCTTAATACCACATCAATGGTCTTATGACTTTTATATTGGGTCACCAACATAAAAGAGGGAGTGGAAACCTGAGATAGAGTGTGATAGTTAGTACTGAATGTCATATTGATGGTGTTGAAGGATGCAAAGTATGGTTCCTGGGTGTGTCTGTGAGGGTATTGCCAAAGGGGATTAACATTTGAGTCAGTGAACTGGGAAAGGCAGATCCACCCTCAATATGGGTGGTCACCATCCAATCAGCTACTAGTGCAGCTAGAACAAAGCAGGCAAAAGAGGTGGAGAGATTAGACTGGCTTAGCCTCAGAGCCAACATCTGTCTCCCGTGCTGGATGCTTCCTGCCCCCGAACATCAAATTCCACGTTCTTCAGCTTTGGGACTGGGACTGGCTTCCTTGCTCCTCAGTTTGCAGATGGACTATTAAGGCACCTTGTGATCGTGTGAGTTAATACTACTTAATAAACTCCCCTTTATATATACATTTATTCCATTAATTCTGTTCCTCTGGAGAACCCTGACTAATACAGGAAGGAGCTGGTTTATGTACAGGGAAGAATGGCAGTATTGACTGGCATTATTGAGTTCATATTTGATATTTGTAAACACTAAGAAGAAGGTAATTCAGTCTCCACTCTTGTATAGTTTTTTTCCTACAATATTCAAACATCTAGGTCTAGGAAAATGACATAAAGGTAACTGAGTAAAGCCATAATTGGAGTTTTTAAAGGCAAGTAATTTGGAAAACATCAGTAAATAAGGCAACTCAATGGGAATATTAAGTTGTTGAAACATTGAAGGTACATGTAGAAGAAGAAAAGTGATTAGTAGACTAAAACATAATCAATATGAACAAGAAAACAAAATAAATGTTGATAAGTCAGTTAATTCTTGGTTAAGACAAAACACAGCAAGTGAACCGAGAGATGGAGATGGTGAATAGGGTGTGGGATGTTTGAAAATGGGGTTATATTTTTGTGATGACAAATTTTCTTGCCAGACTATGGAAATGGTGGCTGGGATAAAATTAAAAATAAAAAGGGGTAGAAAAAAAATCATTGTTGGAGCTAAAGAGTGCAGGAACTGGGGGAATAAGAGTTCTGTGTGTATGTACCATTTACCTGGATACTGAAACAGCTAACAAAGAAGAGGCAGACAAGTGAGGAGGAAGACAATGAGTCAAGTGATGACAGAAATGGTGTGAGGAATGGGCTGGGAGTCAGAAACAGCAACTAGGAAGAGGTGGGAAAGTCTAACTGCATGTACATCATAAAGGTTGAGCTTCTGAGGAAGTACAAGGAAGAGTTTGAGCAGCATCAGCACACAAGGAGTACATTGACCTTGCATAAGTGCAGGGTGGTAGAAAAAAACAGCCTGCACTTCTAAGGTCTTCGGGGAAAATCAGTGTTAATGGGAGCCAGCCAGGTTTCACAGAGCAAGAAGATAAAGGAAACCTGCAGAGAAAAGAATGTATTGATCACTGCATAAATGCTGCTATTTCAACGTTGAAATATTTACGTATGGCCATATATTTGACAAGTCATCTCAACTTTTATTAAATATATTTTATTAAATTCACACTAATTTCTCTTTTACATTCAAATAAAGGTTCCCCACTATTGACTAAAAGTAATTACTCATGTAAATAACTACATAATTGGATTGTTTTCTGAATTACCTAGTCAGTTGAGATAATTTACAAAAGGAGTTGTTATAAAACAAGTTGGTAATTAATAAAATTCTCATATAACATAAGAAGTATGAATTTTGTACTGGATGTTTCATACATGAAGGCAAAGAGAGCCAGGATGCGATAACCATACAAGCCATCATGTAAGAAAACCCATTTTTTCAGTGTAGAAAACTGGTAATGGGAATACTTGAAATCTGCCCATTTCCAAGCCAGCATTCCACTCTGCCCTCAGGAGCACGGTCTGTTATCAGAAGGCTAGCCTCTGTAAGTTTAGTTTATGTGCTTGCTTTGAATGAAAGTCGTTTTTTAATCACTTTCTCCAGTTTTCTTTTATTTTCATCTATTGAGCCCTCTCTAGGACACTGAAGACATGCTTATTGCCACTCCCAGTTTTCTCTTCTCTTCCACATCCAACTTTATAGCTCTACATTGAGAGAGCAGTTGGCAAAGATGACACTCCATTCAGAAAATGCTTATTTTGTTTGGCCTCCAGTATATTGCCGTCATTTTGGTTCAACGTCTAGATCCGTGGCTGTTATACCTTAATCACTTTTACAAATTCTTCCTCATCTTTACAAACTCAACTGTTGGACTTCCTTCCCCTGTTTGTTTTCTAAGCGATCTCATCTAGCCTCTAGTTTTACATACCCTAATATTCATATTCCTGTATCCAATAGCTACTCAACATCACTACATGTATGTACATATAATAAGCAGCTTCAATTTAATATTTTCCAAATAGAATAATTAATGTTCTTACAAAATAAGTAAATTTTGACCATCTCATTGCCTTCCTCATTTTAGTAAGTAATAATTCATTTTTTTTCTAGTTTCTAAGGCAATGAATCTTTATTGCACAACTCTTATCCAATCTACCAATAACTTTCTATTGGACATATCTGCATATTACATATAGAATCCTACCATACTATTCTGTAAGGTTCAGTTTCTAGCCATCATTACTTATCATTACTAAAATAATAGTGACATAAAATGTTATCCTCAAGAATGTGTTGTCCCTTTATACAATTTTACTTTCAATACAAGACTTATCACAAACCTTGTATCTTACATCTTAGCATCTTACTTTATCTTGATAAGTATCTTGTATTTCAGCAGAGGTCTGAGGAAAGTAAAACAGCAAGTCATGACTATCTTAACTACATAACCATATAGTCTTTTTGCTGTTGTTACCCAGGAGTAAGTTATGAGAGCAGGGTTTCAAAGGACATTGTGTGAAAAGCTGGTAGGTCTCAGAAGGATTCATAGCCAAGGTTCTTATTTCTAGAAAGGTATTCCTGGCAAGCAATATCCTTACCAGACTGCTACTTTACTTGGTCGTTATTCCCTGAATATGGCATATATTGCGTCATCATAATCATTAGTTTTGGAGAATTTGATGCAATGACTTAGTAAATGCACAAACACATACAGTTCTTGATTCATATTAGCTAAATTGAGTGTTGCCCTAAGAGCTGTTCTATTTTCATTAAAGCAAATATTTACAAATATATTTTGTGAATAGAGTTGTATTTTAAAGAAGGAACAACTGGATCAGAATTTATAAGATGCATTCATCAAAGCTGTCATTGCATTTTATGCCGTCTCACAGCAGGACAAGCAAGTTGAAGAACTGTATTTTATTTCCATTAAGTTATTGCTATCATTATATAGTTATCCCCAGGACAACACAATTCCATTATAGCAGCATTTGTATGACTAGGGTATTCAGTTAATGTAACCTCATAAATTTATTAAAAGCCAAAATGAGGGCTCTTGTTTTTCCAGTGTTTTACCAAACAATGAGCTCATACTGTTGGCTCTAAAAATTTTGCTTTAAAGTAATTAAAAACAGTATTTATGTCACCCAAGGGCAATTGCTGCTTATTTATTGTTTTATAATTTACCTTCATTAGTTCAGAATGACAGGGCTAACTATAGAACAAGTGTCAAGTTATTAGGATGTTATGACTTCTGACCATTTGAACTCACATATTTAGTGAAGTGCAAATTTCAACATTTAAATAGTATGCCCATTTAAAAGTTATTAAGGGAAGTTGTGCAGACCACAAACAAAAGAAAAGCACACAACTAAATCTGGTCAAATTTATATTATGTTATTTTGTTTGTTTGGTTTTTTAGTTATATATTCTGTGGGTACATGGGCAGGCTTGTTAGATGGGTAAACTATGCAATGGTGAGGTTTTGGACTTCTAGTGGACACATCACACAAAATGTGAACATTGCGCCAAATAGGTAATTTTTCAGCACTCACTCTATGCTCACCCTCCCCCATTTTGTAGTCCCAATGTCTATCATTGTCACCTTTATGTCCATGGGTACCCATTATTTCCCACATATAAGTGAGAATATACAGTATGTATAGTTTTGCTTTAGAGTTATTTCACTTAAGATAATGGCCTCCAGCTCAATACACATTACTGTAAAATTTATGATTTCATTATTTTTCATGGCTTCATAGTATTCTAGGGTATATATAATATGCCACATTTTATCCAATTATTTGTAGATGAATAATGAGACTGATTTCATGTTTTTACTATTGTGAATAGTGTCCCAATAAGCATACAAGTGTAGGTGTATTTTTTATATAACAATTTATTTCCCTTGGATAGATCCTCAATAGTGGGATTGCTAGGTTGAATGCTAGCTCTATTTTTAGTTCTTTGAGAAATTTCCCTGTATTTTTTTATAGAGTTTGCACTAATCTACATTTCCAACAACAGTGGATAAGTATTCCCTTTCCTCTGCATTCTCATCAACATCCGTTGTTTATTGACTATTAAATAAAGGTAATTGATTGGTATAAGATGGTATCTCATTGCATTTCTCCAACGATTAGTGATGTTGAGCCTTTTTTAGTATGTTTGTTAGCTGGCCACTGTATGTCTTTTGAGAAATGTCTGTTGATGTCCTTTGCCCACTTTTTAATGGGATTATTTGTTTTTACCTTGTAGAGGTGTTTGAGTTCCATACAGATTCTAAATATTAGTCCTTTGTTGTATGCAAGGTTTGCAAATATTTTCTCCCATTCTGTAGGCTGTCTCTTTATACTGCTGATTATTTATTTTGTTTTGCAGGAGGTTTCTGGTTTAATTAAGTCCCATTTGTCCATTTTTGTCTTTGTTGCATTTTCTTTTGAAATCAGTAATAAATTCTTTGCTTTGGCCAACGTTCAAAAGAGTTTCCCTAGGTTTTTCTCCAGAATTTTTATTGTATTAGGTCTAACATTTAAGTAATTAATTCACCTTGAGTTAATTTTTGTATAGCTTCATTCTTCTCCACTCTAATTTTTTTTTATAGCTTCATTCTTCTCCAAGTCCAGCTTCATTCTTTCTCCCCTCTCACTACCCCTATTAACATAGTCCTGGAAGTCCTAGCTAGAGAAATCAGGCAAGAGACAAAACAGGTCCAAATTGGAAAAATATAAATTAAATGATCTCTGTTTGCTGACAACATGATCTTATATCTAGAAAACCTTAAAGACTCCTCTTCAGACTTCAAACTTGACGACATGATGTTGTATCTAGAAAACCATAAAGACTCTTCTTTAGACTTTAGACTTGCTAATTGACTTCAGGAAGATTTTAGTATACAATATCAGTGAAAGAAAACTTAGTAGAGTTACTCTAAACCAATGTATATAAATTTTAAATAAATACATTTTAAATAAAAATACCTGGGAATGTATTTAACTAAAAACATGAAAGATGTCTATAAAATAATTACAAAGCACAGATGAAATAAATCATAAATGACACATATAAATGGAGAAATATCTCATGCTCATGGATTAGAAAATCAATATCATTAAAATGTCCACATTGTTCAAAGCAATCTACCCATTAAATGCAATTACCATCAAATTACCAACATCAGTTTTCACAGAATTAGGAGTAACCATCCAAAAATTTGTAAGAAGCCAAAAAAACCCAAGTCAAATTAATTCTAAGGAAAAAAAAGGATAGATGCATCGTATTAGTTGTGGTATCACATTTTTTTTTGCAAGTACAGATATTATTTAAATTTTACTACAAGGATATAGTAACCAAAACAGCATGATTCTAGAATAAAAATAGATACATAGATCAATGAAACAGAATAGAGAACCCAGAAGTAAAGCCATTATCTCTAAAAGTTCGTTACAGATTCCATGATAACTGTGTAGAAGGACCAGTATTTAAAAAGTGGACAAAGCAAGGCAAGAAGTCAAATCTATTCTCTTAACTTGAATGAAATAAGTCAAGAGAGTTTATGCAGGATACCACCCAGTTGCCGTGTCTTGAAAGATTAGTCGGTATTCATGAGATAGATGGATCAACTGGTCAAGAAGCAGTACCTAATAAGGATTCGGATATAAAATATTCTAGCATCATGAAAGAATTTCAGGAAGCTCAGTAAGTCCAGATGATTTGATGCTATTAAGGTAAAGAAGGAAAAAGGAGGAGAGAGCAGTCTGAGGGGAAAAAAAGGCAAATGTTAAACCACTTCATATTCTTACACTTCCAAATATAATACATATACAAGAGAATTCTAGCAGGAACCCCAAGAAACCCAAAATACATTTCTTTTAACACAAAAACAATTAACATATATACTTTTTAAGCAGTTTAATGCTCATTTTAAAGCTAAAAATGTATATAAATTTGAAATGATGAGGTGACATAAAGAAAACTATCAAATATATAATAATGCTCAAGTATGGCAAAGTTTGGAAAAACATTGGGAAATTAAATTTATGTACAAAATAAGGAGCTTAACCTTTATCTGATGAATAGTTAAGAGCAGTTGAAAGATTAAAAGCATTTTGTGTTAGAATTTTTTTCTTGGAAATATTTGCTTAACCAGAATTTGGTTACTGGTAAAATGTTGGAAGGTAGGCAGAAGACACTGATGAGGATGACCCAGGTGATTCTGGCTTGGGAAAAAAGG
The DNA here is from genome assembly GCA_004027715.1 of Plecturocebus donacophilus. Taxonomy (NCBI): domain Eukaryota; kingdom Metazoa; phylum Chordata; class Mammalia; order Primates; family Pitheciidae; genus Plecturocebus; species Plecturocebus donacophilus. Next base: position 43,945 of record PVKP010010089.1, read on the forward strand.
GGGTTACTGCTACCAGCCAATGAAATGAAGAATGCATAACAACAGTTGTTTTGTTTTATGTTGTATTTTGAATTTGATGTGAGCAGGTTAAAGATTTCCAACTTAGACATATTCAGAGTGAACGCTCAGGTGCAGATGACAATACAATGGGCATTGAGAGTCACTAAGTGCTTTGGGGAAAGTGACTTTCACCACTGGGACAGGTGTACTAACAAGCAAAGCACATGTTGAAATGGTATAAATGCATTTTGAAGTCTCATAGACTTCAAAAATCTTGTGATCAGATGATGGTTCAAGACAGTTGGATCTAAAAATACAGGACACACACTAAAAGAAGACTCTTGTTTTCTTTACTGAACCTATTTGATCAGAATTTTTAGGTGGTAAGGCCCAGGAATTTGTATTTTTTGCAAGTTGCTTACATAATTTATAAGCATAGCCTAGATTGGGAACAATTACTCTTAAGTGAATTTAATCCTTCTGAAGGTGCCTGCACTCCACACACCCTGCTACCATTCCATGTTGTTAAAATAATATACAAAACATAAACCAGAGTAAGAGAAGGGATTATTTTTGCTCAATTACAATAATCATGACAGAAGAGTCCAGGTTTCAGGAAGATAACATTCATAATTAAAACAAATCGGATATAAGGGTTGGGTCCACATCTCTCTTAAACTAAAGGGGGCAGCTGGTATTATTACATGGCAGGTGGTTGTCCTCTTGCTAGCATGTGGTTGCAGTGTCATAAATTTGTATATGTTTTAGATATTTAATTGGAACCAATCAAAATAAAAACAGACACAATATATCTATGGGCTGATTTCAACTCATTCGTCTTTTTGATGCTTTTGTTAGATGCATCCTCACCCACTGTTTTTTTATGGAACAAGGAAGAATTTCAAGTAATGATATCCCTTAATTTTCAACCCCACTACTGACATAATCATAATTCATTTGTAAATCAATACAAACATATGAAATGCACAATTATGCTTCTAAGGGTTGATGTACAGTAGGTCACCAATTGCTCAGACATTTGTCATTAATAATAGGCATTACCATTTTTTCTCTAAATACCTCTCTTTGGTCAAGAATCTAGACTAGCACTGTTTAATGTATGATAGCTACCCTGAATCTTGGCATTCTAAAACTATCACATTTTATGCTGGCAATGTATCTCCTTGTTTAGAAAAATAAAAAAAAAAAAAGCTCAATCCCTTTGGTCCTCTAGATTTATCTTTCAGTGAAATAAAAGTTAGTTTCTTCAAATAATGACTCCGTGAGCTATTAATCATAGTAGTGTCTGCTAAATGAATGTATTCCGTTTTGCAGAAACTTACGTAGTTTCAGACAGCAACTTGTGGCTTCTGTGCTAAATACGTTCAGTCTTTTCTTTCAAATTTTATTCTCCGTAATTCTCTACCTTACCCCTCTTCCCAGAAAGATGACCACTATGTTGCTATATCAGGTGGCTCTCTCGTCTTCTGGCCAAAGGAGAACTGAAGGAGATGAAGAGAAGTGTAAGAGTGAGATTGGACTTTATTTTCCTAGCATCCTTCCTGAAGGCTTCTACACTCCTCACTGAATCAAAACTACCTCCAGTGTGCCTGTTTCTTCATTATTGCTCCTGAAAGCTCAAGCATCTGGAAACATTAATTATAATTTTACAGAAAAATTTCAGGTCTACTGGGCTTAAATTTTAAAAGCAGACCTGGCATTTTGTGTTTTTAAATTTTAATTTTCTAGTAATTTATTTGGATTTTATTTTACAAAAGTATCTGTTTGTACAGGATTACAAAGTAAACAAAACAAAACTAACACACACACAGAATGGTTTCTTCTTCACAGAAAGTTGCCAGACTGAACAACCAAATATAAGTAAATCAGTTAATTTTGAATTTTAGAAAAACAATGAATAATTTGCTTAGTATAAATTATATGGTGTCCAAATATTATATGGATTTTCTTTGGCAACCCGACTACAGATGGTTCGAGAAGTACCGCTCTGTGTGATCCTGTCCTCTGGGTTCTAACATGCACTTGTAAGCTTTGCCCTTTTGGAGGTAGGGGTGGAACAGCGCTAATGTCAAGAGCAGGGGCTTGCATGATTCCTGTGGTTTTCCAACATTATACTCATACCTTTTTCAAAAGTTCCTTTACTACACTCTCCTTTGATGATCCTAATTTCAGAATGCCATCTGTTCCTTGCTGGGACATAGACCAATACGGCTCCCATGCTGAATTCTTTCAGTTATTTCTAAATCCTAGTATGCAATGCCCTTCCCAGTCTTCTCACTAGATGCTCACGCCTCAGAATTGCCACATTGTATACACCAACATGTTAACAAAAAGAATGGAAACACTCACTGGATGCCTAATTTGGGGAAGACAAGAGCCATTAAGCTGCCAATCAACATTATCCAGATGTCTGCATCCGGTTACCTCATTCCTCAAATCCTTTTCTCCCTCTGGTTAACCACTTTCAATATGTAGTTTACTTGCTCTCAGACTCTTGTCACAACCTTTTCTTAATTACCCTAATTCACTTCCTGCAACTTTGCAATGGAGAAAATGAATAAACTTGCTGTGAACTAACAATGACTGAGTAGGACACTGAGCGCTCCTCTTTTCCAGTTTTCGTTTTATGCCCCATATGGGGACAGATCCAAGACTCTCCCAAACAGCAATGGTTTCTCTCACCTTCACAAAGAATGCCAGAACCCTTGCCTGAAATTTCTTTGCTCAACTCTTTACAGGCAACTAGCTCGATTATAGGAAACTCTTAGTGTCTTAGGTTGAATCGAAATCTGCTTCCCTGTAACTCTGAGGTGTTACTTCCAGTTTTGCCTGCTGTAGTAAAAATATGTGTGTTCTCTTCTGCACTAGACTTTATTCATTCTATCAGCATTTACTGTGTAGCTAAAAAAATATGTCATTGTATTAGACCTCTAATTACGATACACTTCAATGTAATGACTTTCTTTGTGACTAATTACACACACACACACACACACACACACACACACACACAATTTGTATGTGTTTTTTAAAAACCATGTAAACTTTTGAGATATAATTATGTCTATATGCAACTTAACCCTGCCTTACAGTACTAGTATTAAATTATATAGCGCCTCTAAATATATTCTGTAAGCAAGCAAATAATTATTTTCTATTTGTGAGAAAAATAATACTCCCAATTTTCCAAAACGAAAAAACACATGCATATGGAGTAAAATCCAAGTCTACCATTTATTAGGAGTGTGATCCTGAGCAAGCCATTGAATCATTTTACAACTGGTGGATATAACACTTTTGTTACACTATTAGTAATGGAAAGACTCATTTGCATTTTTGTCAGGCATGTGATGGTACACCCATTTTTTGTGAATCTATTCTGCTCAACTTTTCTTCTTTTTTATGCAATATTGGACTTAGTTTGCTAATTAGTTATACAGAATTTTTGCATTTATTTTTACTCAAAATTAACCCACAACATCCTTTCTCTCATTGCCTTTGCCTCATTTTGAAATGAAAATGGGCAAAAAAGAAACAAAAGCAAACCACCCCCATTGATCAAAATGGTCTTATCTTTTCCCCCTCTTGGCTAAAATTTAAACCATTTTTCTTCCTGACTATAGGCCTCCACCCTCCATTTTCTTAGAGAATTTACTTTAGAAACCTTGTACATTCATTCTCATCTCCTTTGAAATATAATTTTTTCCCAGTTTTACAATCAGGGATATTTTTCTTTAGGACCTGGGAGCTATCTTCTCAAAGTGTCATCATAGATGGAGATAGTGTCCTTGTCTCTCAGTCTTTGTGGGAAAGTGGAGCTCAAATTTGCTGAGTACCAATGAGCAAACCCAGATAGTCACATTGTTCAACCTCCCCACTAATATTCTCCAGTAATTCTCCACTAGCTTCCCAGTGCTTAAAATGTCTTCAATCATTGTCTTTTGTTTTAGTAGAGTTGAGTCGAATCTCTCTTTCCTATTGCAATATTTTAAATAAAGTCTTACCTGCTTTTACTGGTATATTTTTTCTTTAACAACATACACACATGTGTTGCCTTTTCACCTCTTTTCTCTCTGTCCCTTAAGCTTTTTTCAAAACTCACTTTCTTTTCTTTTTTTTTGAGACATAGTGGCACCTGTCACTATGACTAAGCCCAGCTAATTTTTTGTATTTTTAGTTGAGATGGGGTTTCACCATGTTGGCCAGACTGGTCTCAGACTCCTGACCTCGTGACTGGCCCACCTCAGCCTCCCAAAGTGTTGGGATTACAGGTGTGAGCCATGACGCCTGGCCTAAAACTCACTTTCTTATTATATAAAATGAGTCTAAGAAGGAAAGGCATGTGTCCTATTTACCATCTTTACCTAGAAATATTCCTCTGCTCAATGTAGTCAACTCCAAAAATGTTTTTCCAGGGCATTCATTTCCTTGTAGTGAGAGTAGTATTTATAACAGCTGGGTACACAATGTTTCCTGACCTGATATCAACTACTCTTTTAGAAAAGAAGATTGTGAGTTATGCTTCTCGATGTAAGTTTCATAGCAACATTTGTCTTTTTTTTTTATTGCATTTTAGATTTTGGGGTACATGTGAAGAACATGCAAGATTGTTGCATAAGTATGCACATGGCAGTGTGATTTGCTGCCTTCCTCCCCTTCACCTATCTCTGGCATTTCTACCCATGCTATCTCTCCCCAACACCCCATCCCATGCTGTCCCTCCCCTATTTCCCACCAACAGACCCCAGTGTGTAGTGCTCCCCTCCCTGTGTCCATGTGTTCTCATTGTTCAACACCCACCTATAAGTGAGAACATGCGGTGTTTGATTTTCTGTTCTTCTGTCAGTTTGCTGAGAATGATGGTTTCCAGGTTCATCCATGTCCCTACAAAGGATACAAACTCATCACTTTTTATGGCTGCATAGTATTCCACGGTGTATATGTGCCACATTTTCCCCGTCCAGTCTATCATCGATGGGCATTTGTGTTGGTTCCAGGCATTTGCTATTGTAAACAGTGCTGCAATGAACATTCCTGTGCATGTGTCCTTATAGTAGATCGATTTATAATCCTTTGGACATATACCCACTAATGGGATTGCTGGGTCAAATGGAATTTCTATTTCTAGGTCCTTGAGGAATCGCCACACTGTCTTCCACAATGGTTGATCTAATTTACACTCCCACCAACAGTGTAAAAGTGTTCCTATTTCTCCACATCCTCTCCAAAATCTGTTGTCTCCCAATTTTTTAATGATTGCCATTCTAACTGGCATGAGATGGTATCTCAATGTAGTTTTGATTTGCATTTCTCTAATGACCAGTGATGACGAGCATTTTTTCATATCTTTGTTGGCCTTATGTATGTCTTCTTTTATAAAGTGTCTGTTCATATCCTTTGCCCACTTTTGAATGGGCTTATTTGTTTTTTTCATGTAAATCTGTTTTAGTTCTTTGTAGATTCTGGATGTTAGCCCTTTGTCAGATGGGTAGATTACAAAAATTTTTCCCATTCTGTTGTTTGCTGATTCACTCTAATGACTGTTTCTTTTGCTGTGCAGAAGCTGTGGAGTTTGATTAGGTAAATTTGTCTATTTTGGCTTTTGTTGCCAATGCTTTTGGTGTTTTGGTCATGAAGCCCTGGCCTATGCCTCTGTCCTGAATGGTTTTGCCTAGGTTTTCTTCCCGGGTTTTTATGGTTTTAGGTATTATGCTTAAGTCTTTAATCCATCTGCAGTTCATTTTAATGTAAGGTGTCAGGAAGGGGTCCAGTTTCTGCTTTCTGCACATGGCTAGCCAGTATTCCCAACACCATTTATTAAACAGGGAATCCTTTCCCCATTGCTTATTTTTGTCAAGTTTGTCAAAGATCAGATGGTTGTAAATGTGTGGTGTTGCCTCCAAGAAGTCTGTTCTGTTCCATTGGTCTATATCTCTGTTTTGGTACCAGTACCATGCTGTTTTGATTACTGTAGCCTTGTAGTATAGTTTGAAGTCCGGTAGTGTGATGCCTCCTGCTGTGCTCTTTTTGCTTAGAATTGACTTGGCTATGTGGGCTTTCTTTTGGTTCCATATGAAGTTTAAGATTTTTTTTCTAGTTTTATGAAGAAGCTCATTGGTAGCTTGATGGGGATAGCGTTGAATCTATAAATTACTTTGGGCAGTATGGCCATTTTCACAATATTGATTCTTCCTAACCATGAACATGGAATGTTTCTCCATCTATTTGTGTCCTCTCTTATTTCATTGAGCAGTGGTTTGTCTGGGTTCCCGAGAGGCTGGCATATCTGCCAGGGACTCTTGGCCAGCAAGCGGGTCCCAACCTGAATAGGGGAGTGTACTGAAAAAAGAGAAGACAGACAAGCGGGGTCTGGAGGACTGAGTAAGCAATGCATAAACAGCAATGCCTAAACAGCAGCTTTATTGTGCACATACTTAGTATATATATATATGTTTGTCCTACGTCATTTACAGGAACAGATATCATTATCTTATACATGAAAGCAGAAGATAAGAACAATAGTAAAATCAGATACATAATCGGGTACAATCAAGTCACGCAGGTGGGTCTCAGTATTAGGGTGGGGAAACCTATAGTTAAAAGTTACTGAGCTATGCAAGGCACCAGAGAGACAGAAACCTATTATCTTTACACAGTCGCAAGAACAAGCACAGGACCCAATAGTGGGTAGACAAAGTCATAAATCAGATACAGAAACTGGACACATTGTCCTGTCAGACCACATGAGGGTCACATCATTGTCTCACAAAGTTATTTTCATAATTCCTTTACCTGCAGTTCCTCCTTTCCCATAGCTCGACTACCTCCAACGGGAAACTGTGTCCGGGCTCAAGCTCACCATATGACGAGGCCCAATTCCGAGGGGCCTCACATGGGAATGTTCCCCACAGGTTTGTAGTTCTCCTTGAAGGGGCCCTTTATGTTCCTTGTTAATCGTATTCCTAGGTATTTTATTGTCTTTGTAGCAATTGTGAATGGCAGTTCGTTCTTGGTTTGGCTCTCTTTAAGTCTGTTATTGATGTATAGGAACGCTTGTGATTTTTGCACATTGATTTTGTATCCTGAGACTTTGCTGAAGTTGCTTATTTGTTTCAGGAGATTTTGGGCTGAGATGATGGGGTCTTTTAGATATACAATCCTGTTATCTGCAAACAGAGACAATTTGACTTCCTCCTTTCCTATCTGAATATCCTTTATTTCTTTTTCTTTTCTGATTGCTCTTGAATAGGAGTGGTGAGAGAGGGCAACCTTGTCTAGTGCCAGATTTCAAAGGGAATGCTTCCAGTTTTTGCCTGTTCAGTATGATATTGGCTGTTAGTTTGTTTTTTACTTTTTTATACCCCATAATTAGCTCATGGCCAAGTACATATTAGAGACAATGTACATGCCAAATGATTTAATTACTTTACAAGTTTGCTTTATGTTATATCATCCATGATGACCTTTTGCAATTATTCCATACATAATTTCTAATGGAATTTGGTCCTGGGCTTTATGGATCTGTCTTTCTCATGTAGTAACCCCCAGCTTGATGATGTATTTTATGAGAGCAGTTACATTGGCTTCATTTTACATGTTCTTTAACTAGCAAAGTGAATCCTAATTTTATCTGATTTCAGGAGCAACCTAGAAGCAATCCATCTGTGTTCAAGGAAGCATAAGGCTGCATAAGTCCAAATTTGGGCAGATAACTTGAAAGACTTAAATTATTTCAATACTTTAAAAATATTTCAAATAAATTTACTCATACATTTCCATGACATTCCACTGTTTCTTCCCCATGTAAATGCCTCATAGTTGTTGAACATTAAGATTGCTGAGAAAACATGAGGAGTTTTTTAATAGAAATGTTTAAGAAAATAAGTAATCATATAATTTTAAAAATTAACCTATGAGGAGAGGTCAGTGTCCACAGGAACTCCAAACCATTCAAACAGAAATTCTCATGTTTGCAATAGCTTTTTCTCTAAGCCATTATCCACCAAGTAGTCTTATTAGATATAAATGAATTAGTACCACTCTTCTGCTTAAAATACTCCAGTGTCTCCCTTTGTTCAATAAATAACAAGAAAACTTTCTTATATATCCTTAGAGATTCTACCTGTCTTTTTTTGGTGTCTGGCTCAGATCCTGGTTCACATTCAGGGTTTCGGTCCATATCTGCTAGTTACTTGGAGGAAATCATGATCCTCTCACTGACTTAGCTTTTCCCTGTTTCTTGCACTAAAAAATATGTATTTTGAATTGCATTTCTAGCTAATATTTTCAATAGATATGTGATGTTTAAAGAGTTGAAGGTAACATTTACTGAATGAGACCACATGATTCTTGATTCAGAGGATGGAAACAATTATAGCCTATATAAACATTATTACAGTATTGAAATACTGCATGTGGCTGACATTGTTTCCAGAGTCTGCAGGCTAAGTTCAGTTAGAGGAGAAAGTTTTTCATTTTGATAATTTGAGAACATTCTTCTAAGGGAGAGAATTATGTCACTGATATTGCCTCTTTTATGTTTAAAGGACTAAAGACAAGCCCCACTTTTATTTGACTCTGAAAGAAGTGATACCCTACTAAATATTTTAAAAAGGTATGTAGCACCTTAGAAAAGGTTTGAATAAATTCTTCCTGGAAATAGCATCTACAGGGAAAGGAAGAAATACATTAAACTTTAGCTTTATTGTAGTTTATTATAAGAATGTATATGAGACTATGAATATCATTTAATATACCATATAGTATCATACATTTTAATACATTTAAATAAAATAGTCTGGAATTCTGTCCTAGGGAAGTATGACACTATCTGAAAATAAAACTGGCTAATTTTTACCCAAGCCCTGGCTATTTTTTCTTTAGCAACAATTTAAATGGCTTTTAGGCACTCACTCAAGGAGTCTTATACATTATTCTACCCATGATAAAAAAAAATGTGTATTGATCTCCAAGTCTCACTTTACTTCATTTCTAAGTACCTTATCAACTAGATTTTACATTGCTATATTTGTCTACATTCCTCTGCCTTTTAATTTAGGTGAGAAAACAGTATCACACCATTTCAGATGTCAGGAGATAATTATCCCTGTCTTCTCAGAACCAGCTTCTTCAAAGGGGTCAGGAATTTTTGTGATAGAAACTACTGAGACAATACTAAGGAGTTCATAGATTGCTGAGAAGACAGCTTCCTGCTCTCTGCCTTAGGAACACAGACGAAAGAAAGGAGACTTGGTCAACACAGCTCATGAAATGCTGATTTAGCATTATAGGATTTAAGGTGTCCAGGCCAGGTTATAGCAAAATGTAACACTTCTGAAGAACACCGTAAAGAAAGAAAAACAAACAACTATTTTCTCTTTCCTTTTCCTTCTCTGTCAATCATCACACTAGGGTGGGTGATAAGGGGGGATAAGTGGGGGATAAGAGGGGGATAGGTGGGGGATAAGTTTGTCTTTCTTAGGCCAAGAAAGACAAACACTGCATGGTACAGATTATATTTTCTCCACTAAATTCAACTTTGCTTAGTAAAATAATCATGCATCTTAGCCCATTCAGATGGGATAATTTATAAACAGCATAAATGTATTGCTCACAGATCTTGAAGCTAGGAAGTCCAAAATGAAGGTGCAGGCAAATTTGTTGTTTGATGTGGCTCTCTGCTTCCTAGATGGCATTTTCTATGTGTTCTCACCTGGAAGAAGAAACAAGAAAACTCCCTTTAACTTCTTTTACAAGTACACTAATCCCATTTATGAAGGCAAGTTAGTTTTAACTTATGAATTTGGGCGGGCGGTGGGGGCGAGAACACCAACATTCACATCATAGCACCATGTAAAGGAAAAAGTAAAGATTCTAGTTATGGTACCTATGTATAAAAGCCATTGTGTAAGATTCAACAGGGCCAGTATCGTGGCTGTACTTTTATACTACTAATATCGAATCTCATAACCCCAGGTGCAAATTAGGATGAGATTGCTATGTTAGACTTCCTTTTGTACTTTATATCTCTTGTCCTTAAATTTTGGTGCACATGTTGATCACATGAGCAGGTTTCAGACATCCTAATGTACAGGTTTCATTAATTTAGATTATCTCTAAAAATAAGGACCAAAAATCATGTTTTTTTAAACCTTACCATATAATCGTAATGTGCAGCCAAAGTTGATAAACACTGATATATTAGTTTGTTTTCTTTTGCTTATAACAGAACATCTGAATTTGGGTAATTGACAAGAAATGAAATTTATTTCTTAGAATTCTGGAGGATGGAAAGTCCAAGGTAAAGGGATTGCACGTAGGGAGAGCCTTATTCCCCATGGGGACTCTCTGAAGAGTACCTGGTGATGCAGGGTCTCACATAGTGAGGGAGGTAAGCCTGTTTACCTAACTCAGGTCTCTCTTTGTCTTCTTATAAAGTCACCAGTTCCTCTCCTGTGATCACCCACTCATCTGTTTACTCATTAATCTATTAATCCATGAATGAATTAACCCCTTTATGGGAGCAGAACCCTCATGACCCAATCACCTCTTAAAGGCCCCACCTCCTAGCACTGACACATCAGCAACCAAGTCTCACCATGAGTTTTGGAGATGACAGTCAAGCCAGATCAACTGGTCTATACCCTTCCTTGGAAGCTAGGTATAGCAAAAGAATATTTTAAATAAATATTTAATTATTTATCTAGAAAAGGTACCAATTTTAAGATTAGCTACATCAAATTCCCATTCTTCATATACACTTGGATAGATTTGATTTTTGTCAACTATTAAATGGAGACAAAATTGCACATCTTACTGAAAACTTACCAGAATTGCATATGTAATTATAACATTCACATAACATTATATATCATATACATGAGATTATAATGCTTATATAAGAGTATAATGCTTAATATCTAGCTAATAATCATGGAATAAATAGTTGTTCATATAACAGAAATGATCTTGGTGCATCCCTGGAAAATGCATTATCTCATGATAAATATGTATTCTCTCCTTCTACAACTTTGGCCAAGTATAATCTATTTTTTGTTCCCTTGCCATCAGAAACTTGATGTTTGTGGGGATCCTGGAGGGATAATTTTACTCAAACTTTAATTTGTACGTTGTATTGTCTCATTTCTTCTCTGTCTACAAGTATGGATATGTGATTGCATATAACCCAATAAATGCTCTATTCCATAAATACTGTGAAGGTACAGAGAGATGCATATAACCCAGTGTGGGGAAATAAGAGTCTATTCCAGGAGTTTTGTTCAAACTTGAAGGACAAAGAACTTCCTTCATGCTGGGCTTGACACTACAAAAATGTAAAACTATACAACTTGAATCATTTTATCACCAAGTATGTTCTAATTACATGAAGGAAAGCAGTAAGGAGATCAGATCCTGGTATACTTGTGAGGACATCTGGATGACATGGTAACTTAAGCTAAATAAACTCATGGACTGTCAATATTTTTTGTTAGTTTTTTTGGCTGTTTTGCTTAAGCCAGTCTACAGTCTAGACCACATTTACTGACACTTTTGTTATAGCGAACCCCACATTCTCTTCAAAGAATCAGTATGTCAGTATGTTCAGCTCTCTTACTCTTTAATTGTCTATTTTAAAGTTTGGCTGCCTTGTGATTCCAATAAACAAACTTCTCCACCAGTTCTAACCAGTAGGTCACATAGATTCCCCCCGTCCCCGGCTCCATCCTGACTCATCCTGGTCACCTTCTCCAGTCACCTGCTCCTGTTACCCTCTTTGACCTAGGTCACCTCTGGATACCTGCTCTGCCCCATGCATAACCATCTTTCCTGCCAAAACACCCATCCTGCCACTCCAGCTCGGACCCCTGCTCTCTTTAAAATAGCCAATCAGAATTAGTCTAGCTTGTGCCTCTAACCCTAGCCAATAGGGGAATGACACAGCAGTAGGGACGACCCCCGTCAAGCATAAGCATCCCTTTCCCATTTGTCCAGTGTGGCCACCATTGCTCCATCCATACACCACACCCTTCTATAGAAGTAAACTGCCTTGCTAAGAGGATTTATCTTTGAGTGCTATTTCTTTTGTGATGTTGAAACTTTACTTATAACAATTCCAACCAAAAATTACCTAATGAACATACATCTTTCTAAAATGTTTTTATTATTTTTGTTACCATTCTATGTATACAATCTATACCATACAGATTACTATTTATAATTTGACAACAATAACTTAGTTACTTTTGCTATTCTTTTCTTTTATGTGCTTTATTTCTGTAACAAATGGTCCGTTAATCTGCCAGAATTTAGATCATATGTTAAATCCTTATTTTTGCTTCAATTACCAATAAAATTTATTCCTCTCTACTTCACTATTACCTTTTATTTACATTAATTAGTTAATTCTATTGTATACACCTGATAATAAGATTAATGTGCTCAACTTTTAACTTTCACATTTAGTATACCGTCAAGTATACAGCAGAAACTCTATTAATATTATTCAATTAATCAAATTGAAATTTTCCCCAAGTTAATAAAACTTCAGGCTGGCTTCTGAACCATAATTACAATTTTCAAAACAAGGACAGAAATGTCTCAAATGTTTAACCATGCCTGAAACTTTGCATTCAGTTCTAGTACAGCCCTTTTGAAGGAATAGAATGGACAATAGCAAATTTAAATATTTCTGTAAGAAAGGATCAGGCTGAATTATTCAAACTGTTGTATTTAAAGCAACTGAAGAAACTTGAGATGCCTATTCTGATGTTTCTTTCCAATATTTGAAGAATTCTGCATTGAACTAGAAACAAAACTATAAAGCCTGTGGTAGAAATTATAGGGCATTGGGAGTATATGCAAGGTATATTGGACAAATAGAGCTATACATTCAGCATCTTCACATCTTGTAAAAGCATCACATTATTATAAAAGCTACCAAAGACAGATGAGAAGGTTAAAATAAAGGACTTCTAACATTTGTCAAATATTCTAGTATATTTAATTTAGTAATAGGTTGCAAATGTAATTGACCCATAAACAGGAGACAATGTTCAAATCATAGACATAAAGCAGATCTGAATCCATTTAATTTTTTTTCAAGCATTGCTGTTTCATTTACTAATGATTGGATAAGATCTGAATAATCACAAATATTTTCCCAGCTTATGATTTATATTTCTTCTCAAATTTTCCTTAATCTTAATTAATATTCTACATTGAGGAGCAGTCTGAAATCAAAGGGAAATAAATATCAATCTAAAAATGTTTATTTATATAGATAAATATAAGCAAAATACTAGCATGTAAATTAAAAGGTTAAATTTCTAGGATAAAAATAAAAAACTTTTTCATTTTAATGTATTAAAAATAAATCCACAATTAGTAATTGAAGGAACATATTTCTTTATCTCTTTAAGTTATTTTTGTCACTGATTGGAGGTATATCCTTTGAAAATTGTTTCCTTTTTATTTTAACAAGGGCAATACAATTGTCATTAACACTGACAGTGGTGTTTTAAAACAATGGAAAATTTTGCATTCACTTTATGAGGGAAGAGAATAGGAAACTATAATAAATCATATAAGACATTAAAGAAACTAAGAAACATGCATTTTAGGAAGATTAAAATTATACATGTGTTTTCAGGTAATTATGAAGTTTTAAACATTGTAGAACAAGATTGGGTATGTTGATTTAGATTAGGGAGTTTCATAATTTTTTTCTTCATTGGAAAAGATTCTTCTAATAGAAGTATCTTGAGAGCAAAATGTTCATTTTAACAGCCGATACAGTCATTCCTTGGGGCATTATATACAAATGTGATCAGAAGGAATCAATTACTGCTTTTAGCAAGTTTGAACAAATTTCTGCACCACAAGTAGTTTAAGAACTAAGTTAAAATTAGAACTTGGAGGGATGTTTTTGCCTTAGTCAACATTTGTATAATGATCTGGAAGTGAAAGTACAGCTTGCCAATAATTCTAATCTCTCCCACAGGTTGAAATATCAAGTCAACCATGACCCATTTATAAATCAACTTTAAAATCTCACTATTAGGGTGAATGAGTAGGCATGTGTCAGACAATAAAAGGACACATAAGTTTATAATTTGAGGTAAATAATTCAAATCATACTTTTATAAGAATAAAATTTGAGGGAACCAATTTGACACTGTCTATCCCCCCACTCCCTGCTAACAACAATAATGAATTTTAAAATCTTTAAAAATAATTCAATTTCATTATTGGGTCCATACAGTGATTTAGTCTAAAAGGACAATATGCTATCATACCTCAGTAGGAAAGAAATAGGAAACAAACAGATCTGTAATAATGATAATAATAAACAGTATCTTCTTAGGGCCAGACAAGTAAACATTCCACATACATTAAATCTCCTTGAAAATTCATGAAACTTTTAAAAATTATTTTTAAATATATCTGCGAAAATGGGACTCTGTTAGTTAAAAGCAGTGGTTCTCAGTCAAAGTTGATTTTGCTTCTCGGGGTACGTTTGGCAAATAAGTTTGGAGACAGTTTTGGGTGTCAAAGGTGATGGTGGTGGTGGAGAGCTGCTACTGGCATCCAGTGGGCAAAAGCAAGGGTTACTGCTGAACATCCGCAAAGCCTTAAGACAGCCCCTATCTCCACAAAATACGATCCAGCCCAGAGCGACATCAATAGTCATGATTTTTAAAACTCTGGCTAAGAAATGACTCCCTAAAACTTGTCTGGCAAACCTTAAGTGTTGTATTTAGAGTTGTTACACTTCGTACTTCATTCTTGCCCATATAGGGAAAAGTTTTAGAGATCAATGAAGGGTTGAAGAGACTTCAACATAACGCAGGCTAATATAGGAAGAAAGTATATTAGTAAAGGAAGAAAGTGAATGAGACATTTTTTCATTTTATTTTATCTCATGAATTAAATAAAGTTTAAAAATATTGAATTAAATGATAACACAACTGGGAACCAACTCTCAAAGATTTTGAAATCATTTAGACATAGGTAGTTGCAAAAAAAAAAAGACATAAAGCAGAACAGAGCAAAGCATAATAAGTATAAGCAAAGTGTAATAAGTTTAAATACTTGAAGTTTTAAGTAGAAAAAAAGCATATTTGGCTAGAAAAATCAAAGCGACCTTCTAAAGACACTTAGATCTTTTTTTTTTTGATTAATTTATTTTTATTATTATTTTTTCCAATTTTTTTATTGCAATTTAGGTTTTGGGGTACATGTGAAGAACATGCAAGATTGTTGCATAGGTACACACATGGCAGTGTGATGTGCTGCCTTCCACCCCATCACCTATATCTGGCATTTCTTCCCATGCTATCTCTCCCCAACTCCCCACCCGACTGCTGTCCCTCCCTAGTTCCCCGTTACAGATCCCAATGTGTGATGCTTCCCTTCCTGTGTCCATGTTTTCTCATTGTTCAACACCCACCTATGAGTGAGACCATGCAGTGTTTGATTTTCTGTTCTTGTGTCAGTTTGCTGAGAATGATGGCTTCCAGGTTCATCCATGTCCCTACAAAGGACAGGAACTCACTGCTTTTGATGGCTGCATAGTATTCCATGGCATGTATGTGCCACATTTTCCCTGTCCAGTCTATCATTGATGGACATTTGGGTTGGTTCCAGGTCTTTGCTATTGTAAACAGTGCTGCAATGAACATTCCTGTGCATGTGTCCTTATAGCAGAACGATTTACAATCCTTTGGATATATACCCTGTAATGGGATCGCTGGGTCAAATGGAATTTCTATTTCTAGGTCCTTGAGGAATCGCCACACTGTCTTCCACAATGGTTGAACTAATTTACACTCCCATCAAAAGTGTAAAAGTGTTCCTATTTCTCCACATCCTCTCCAAAATCTGTTGTCTCCAGATTTTTTAATGATCACCAGTCTAACTGGCATGAGGTGGTATCTCAATGTAGTTTTGATTTGCATTTCTCTAATGACCAGTGATGATGAGTATTTTTTCATATGTTTGTTGGGCCTCACGTATGTCTTGTTTTGTAAAGTGTCTGTTCATGTTCTTTGCCCATTTTTGAATGGGCTTGAGACACAAAAAAACCTTCAAAAAATCAATAAATTCAGGAGCTGGCTTTTTGAAAAGATCAACAAAATAGACAGGCCACCAGCCAGATTAATAAAAAAGAAAATAGAGAATAATCAAATCGTTGCAATAAAAAACGATAAAGGAGATATCACTGCAGATTCCACAGAAATACAAACCATCATCAGATTATTACAAACATCTCTATGCAAATAAACTAGTAAACCTGGAAGAAATGGATAAATTCCTGGACACTTGCATCCTCCCAAGCCTAAACCAGGAAGAAGCTGAAACCCTGAATAGCCCAATAGCAAAGTCTGAAGTTGAGGCAGCAATTAAGAGCCTACTACCCATAAAAAGCCCATGTCCAGATGGGTTCACAGCTGAATTCTACCAGACATACAAAGAGGACGTGGTACCATTACTTCTGAAACTATTCCAAACAATCCAAAAAGAAGGAATCCTTCCCAAATCATTTTATGAGAACAATATCATCCTGATACCAAAACCCAGCAGAGACTCAACAAGAAAAGAAAACCTCAGGCCAATGTCCATGATGACATAGATGCAAAAATCTTCAATAAAATACTGGCAAACCTATTGCAACAGCACATCCAAGGATGTGGATTTGGGGTGGAGAGTTCTGTAAATGTCTAGTGGGTTTGCTTGGCCCAGGTCTGATTTCAAGTCCTGGATATCCTTGTTAATTTTCTGTCTTGTTGATTTGTCTAATATTGACAATGGGGTGTTAAAGTCTCCCACTATTTTTGTGTGGGAGTCTAAGTCTCTGTAAGTCATTAAGATCTTGCTTTATGTATCTGGGTGCTCCTGTATTGGGTCTGTATATATTTAGGATCATTAGCTCTTCTTGTTGCATTGATCCTTTTACCATTATGTAATGTCCTTCTTTGTCTCTTTTGATCTTTGTTGGTTTAAAGTCTATTTTATCTGAGATGAGAATTGCAACTCCTGTTTTTTTTTTGCTTTCCATTTGCTTGGTAAATCTTCCTCCTTCCATTTATTTTGAGCCTTTTTGTATCTTTGCATGTGAGATGGGTTTCCTGGATACAACACACCAATGGGTTTTGCCTTTTTATCCAATTTGCCAGTCTCTGTCTTTTGATTGGGGCATTTAGCCCCTTTATATTTAGGGTTAATATTGTTATGTCTGAATTTGATCCCGGCATTTTGATGCTAGCTGGCTGTTTTGCCTGTTAGTTGATGCAGTTTATTCATTGCATTGATGCTCTTTACTATTTGGTATGTTTTTGGAGTGGCTGGAACTGGTTGTTTTTTTCTATGTTTAGTGCCTCTTTCAGGAGCTCTTGTAAAGCAGGCTTGGTGGTGATGAAATATCTGAGTACTTACTTGTTCATGAAAGATTTTATTTTTCCTTCACTTATGAAGCTTAGTTTGGCTGGATATTAAATTCTGGGTTGAAAGCTCTTTTCTTTAAGGATGTTGAATATTGATTGGCCCCCACTCTCTTCTGGCTTGTAGGGTTTCTGCTGAGAGATTTGCTGTGAGTCTGATGGGTTTCCTTTTGTGGACACGGTGACCTCTCTCTGGCTGCCCTTAACATTTTCTCCTTCATTTCAACCCTGGTGAATCTGATGATTATGTGCCTTGGGGTTGCTCTTCTTGAGGAATATCTTTGTGGTGTTCTCTGTATTTCCTGGACTTGGATATTGGCCTGCCTTGCTAGGTTGGGAAAGTTTTCCTGGATCATATCCTGAAGAGTATTTTCCAGGTTGGATTGATTCTCTCAGTCACATTCAGGTACACCTATCAAACATAGAGTAGGTCTTTTCGCATAGTCCCATATTTCTTGGTGACTTTGTTCATTCCTTTTTACCCTTTTTTCTCTAATCTTGCCTTCTTGTTTTATTTCATTGAGTTGATCTTCGTCCTCTGATATCCTGTCTTCTGCTTGGTCAATTCAGCTGTTGAAACTTGTGCATGCTTTGTGAAGTTCTCGTGTTTGTTTTTCAGCTCCATCAATTCACTTATATTCCTCTCTAAGTTGTTTATTCTCGTTAGTATTTCATCAAATCTTTTTTAAAGGTTCTTAGTTTCTTTGCATTGGGTTAGAACATGTTCTTTTAGCTCACAGAAGTTTCTTATTACCCATCTCCTGAAGCCTGATTCTGTCAATTCATCACAGTCATTCTCCATCCAGCCTTGTTCCCTTGCTTGTGAGGAGTTGTGATCCCTTGTAGGAGGAGAGGTGATCTGATTTCGGATGTTTTCATACTTTTTGCACTGGTTTCTTCCGACCTTTGTGTATTTATCCATCTGTTGTCTTTATAGTTGTTGACTTTCAGATTGGGTCTCTGAGTAGATGTCCAGTTTATTGATGATGAAGTTATTTCTTTCTGTTTCTTAGTTTCCCTTTAGCAGTCAGGCCCCTCTGCTGTAGGACTGCTGAGGTCCACTGCATGCCCTGCTTGCCTGGGGATCACCTGCAGTGGCCTCCGCACTTTTACTGGGCGCTGCAATCCTGAGCTGCTCCTAATCGGCCATCTTCACCCCTTTAGTTTCTTGTCTACATTCGTTATAGAAGGAATTGGTCTTATTTTATTTTATTTTAGTAGAAACAGAGTCTTGCTGTGTGGCCCAGGCTGGTCTCAAACTCTTGCCCTCAAGCCATCGACCCACTTTGGCCTCCCAAAGTGTTGAGATTACAGGCATGGGCCACCACAGCCAGCCCGTCTTTCCTTGATATTAATGAATAGGTGAATGTGTAATAGAAAATGAAAGTATCGATTTGGGCAACTGCATTTGCTCTGTGTTTTCTTTCCTTCTCTCTTCTCTCTTCAGCTCTCTCCTCCTTCTCTCTCCTCCTCTCCCATCTCATTCTTTACCCTTCTCTCCTGGTATCTCTTTCTTTTTCCATTTAGTTACTTTCCTTTTCTTCTTTGCTTTCTTCAGCAAGCATATATTGAATTCTTGACATGTCCTACTTCAGATAAAAATTAAAGGACATGGTCCTAAAAAGCTTTCACTCAATGGGCATCACAATTATTAAAAAGTAATTATAAAGTAATGTTGAAAGTATCATAAAAGAGAAATAATAAAATGTGAACAAAGTGCCATTTTGGGTATAAAAGAAAGAGGGGTTAACTAGTCTGAGAAGAAAAGACTGAGGAGTGTTTTCTGGAAGATGTGAATTTTGAGTCATGTGAAAAGGGAGAAGTGCATGAGAAAACATGTTTTCCAGGCAGAGGAGAAAGTTCAAGTAAATCAATGAAAACCTGGAAGAAAGTAGATAAGGTTCTCTTTATAATTTCCTTCCACTTCTCTCATTGCAAAGAAAGCATCTATTTCCTTCAGATTTTTGCTCTGAAATTCCATCTCAAGGAAGTTTTCCCGATTGCTCTGACTTAATCTAACTCCTTTGCAATTGGTCTATAGAAATACCACAGTGTTCCCCACTTTTATGCCTCTTGTCACAGTTGTGATTTTATATGTATTTATGTGATTATTCAATTGATATCTGTCTCTCTATCACACTGTAAGAATCACAGTATTAGAAACTAGGTCCAATTTTTCTCACCCAATATAGACCACAACAGTTTCAGCAGAGCAGTTGAATAATAAATATTCATAGGAAAAAAAACAGATACATAACATAATGAAGGCACAGAAAAATACTGTTGGAGTAATAAGTACTTTTTACAACATGGCAAATTTTGATTTGGAGGAGAATAATAATACCAATTAGGAAAGGTTCTTTTTTTGTCTTGCTAAAGTTCTTGAACCTTATTCTATAAGGAATGGAAAACCACTGCAATACTTGAACGAGCACTGTGGATTTGCATTCGTATTTCCCCTTAAATAACTTATTTAAGCAACAATATACATGATGTAGTCAGGATGTGGATAAAAATGAAAAAAAGTCATGAAAATATTGTAGTCTAGGGGTGAAATAGTAAGTGTCTTAGTAGAACTGTGGCATAATGTTCACAAGAAAAAAATCAGTTTCAGAATTTGGGCTTGGAAACAAGAGATAAATTAGAGTCAGATTATGAACATCTTTTTGCATAGCAACTAATGATACAATTCAAGTCAAGTCGGAAAACTATTTTATTTTCTTTTCTCTGAGTATCTGTTATCCTTTCCAAATGATCCTGGTGCCACTGTGTATGGTGTGGTCATTATGTGTGTTCCATCCTTTTGATATTCCTTCTTTTGAGATAATTTATGATAAATCTATCAATGCATTGTTGTAGCCTAAATAAAATACATTTCTCAAGCATAAAGTCAGATCCTATCTTTATAAATAATGCTGCAAGAAGAAGCTAACTACATGATGTATCTTCAGAGTCTTAAGACAATTTATCGTGGTGGATTTGATTTTAAAATGGAATCATAAATTATAGGCAGCACTAAAAATTATAAGGTTTAATGGTGAACTTTACTGTAGCTCTCATCTGAGACAAATGTTGCCATAAAACTCTAAATCAGCATTTAATGAATTGACAGAAGCTGGAGAATATGACTTTGGTGCTACAGTGGGAAAGATTACAGACATGTAAAAAGAATTCGGGTTAGAATTTAAAATCTGTGCCTCCTCCATTCAACCTGCAGGGCACTGAGAGGCTCTCAAATTATCTCTCTCTAAAACATATAAAAGGTTCTGAGGCTGAGGCTTGATCTGTTCAGGAACTAGCCTCTCATTTTTTAATGCTCCAAATGAGACAAAGAATTAGTAGCTGAAGCATCTGTTCCTGCACATGCTGAACAATGGATAAATACTATCTTCAGTGAAGTGGCAGACAAAGCAGAGTGATCCGGAAATGTAAATCACCAAAAGGATTTTCCCTGGGGTGTTAATAACGGGTCAGTAATTACTCTGAAAAGGAAGGAGGCAGATAGCACTCTACTGAGAATCCAAACCATCCTGTTTTACACCCACTATGTTTTCTTTGGGGAAAGTAATTTAATTTCAATGGGAAAATATATTTTCTAGCTGCAATCTCTATTAAATGTTTAATTAAAGTTAATGGAAAACTTCCATTTAAAAAAGCAATTAAACACTAGAAAACTAGAAAGTGTTTTTTTTCCCCTTTTGATTTTTACTCTGTTGGAAACAACAGTGTCATCATTATCCTCATTGTTAGAAAAAATTCTAAATGGAAATATATTACTCGGTCATTTCTCAAAGCTTAGTTTATATGTGAGAAGAAAATAACTCATTTTTAACATAATATAGAACATAATTATTTATGACAAATTTTCATTGGGAAATAAAGAAATTATACTGGTGATTACTTAAGATTATTATTCCTTTTCAATATTGCTCATATAAAGGCATTACATAGCCAGAAAACCATGATCTGGTTCAGATGGCAAAATATAAGTACAAGTATTTCTTCGTGGAAAGTGCTGAGCAAGCCAGACTTCAAAAGAATGAGTATCCGGGACCTTCTTAAATATTAAATTAACACTTGCCTTTTCCTCTTGACAGTGCTGGGAGAAAATCCACACATTCAGTCTTCTGGACTTCTGGGGATATTTAGAAATTCACAAAGAGAGATTCAGTGGCCTGAATGTGTCCTTACACTTCCTAAACTGCAAAAGACGTAATGGAAATAGTAACATGCTTTCTTTTTTTCCTTTTTTTTGAGATAGAGTCTCACTCTGTTGCCCAGGCTGGAGTGCAGTGGCATAATCTCGGCTCACTGCAACCTCCGCCTCCCAGGTCCATGTGATTCTCCTGCCTCACTCTCCTGAGTAGTTGAGATGACCGGTGCACACCAACATCCCTGACTAATTTTTGTATTATAAGTAGAGATGGGATTTTTTTTTTTTTCTTTTTTT
>PVKP010010090.1:0-65839 GCA_004027715.1 Plecturocebus donacophilus
ATTTTACTGGTCTCTCAAAGAAAGTTATGTAAAGAGATGAAAATCACTTAGGTTAGAAAGTCTAAAATTTTACACATACGGCTTTATATTAGTTTCCTTAAATATTTTGGCTCTAACGATTAAAACAGTAATACTACATATATAAAGCAAAAAGCTGAAATTATAGGCCTCCAAGAAAATTCTGTTAAGCCTTCTTTACCACTTGCTATTTTTAACACAGATGTCTAAAAGAACTGTTTCCATCCTCAACTCTACCCCTATGTGCATGCACACGCACACATACATAAAGGGTATATCTGGGGGCAACATTTGCACCTAGCCATTTCGAATAAAAGGCTGCTTGTGATACACCCAATGCCACACAATTTTGGCATTCCTGAGGATAAAATCGTATTTGTCACATCACTGGAACCCATAGAGTATATGTACAATCTTTTAGGCAAGATCCCCAACGTGGATGCAGTCTTTCTCCCCAGTGCCAGCATTAAAATGAGATTCTGTTTCACAGCTGTAATACTGGCTTACAAAGCACAAACCCACCTTCCTCCCACTGCTTTTACTTGCTTGCCCAGCATGTTGTGTCCTAGTGCCAACAATTTTTAAACTGAGAAGCCACACCAACTACACAAATACACCCACACAAAAGTAAAAGCACATGTCCAGCAACTAACTGCCTGTGAAGACCTGCCTGTGGACACCCAGCAACCCCACTCATCACAAGTGCACTACTCAGACGCCAGAATTCTGGCCCACCTCTACCAATGGTATGTTTTTAGAAGTACATATAAAAGTATGTACTAATGTACTGGGTAGAGAAAATTACACCATGGTTAAAATTATATACAAATTATACAGTTATAAGACGGTGAAATATAAGAAAATGTAGTGAAAAATGATTTTTGATGGTAATAGCTAAATTACGATATTCATTTTCTATTATATTTTACATTTTTTACAATCTATGAAAAAGAAAGAGATTAATGAAAGCACTTTTTAGATCATTTTAAGCCTTTTATATAGAAAACATGCTGTTCAAAGAAAAATGTCTTTAGAAGAATAATAGGTAGACAGCAGAGTATGAGTCAAAAGGCTTGCATTCTGTTACCTGCTCTGCCCTTATGTACCAAGTTACTTTGAGGAAAAGCCCTCAGACTTTACAGTCTCAAGATATTTAACATGTGAAGGCTTGTACTAGGAAGACAGTAGTAGTGATAAGGAGAATTACTGGGACTTGGGATGCAGTTTTAAAAGTAAATCCAACAGGATTAGTTAATGAATTCAGTACCGGTTGTAACTAAGATACTTAAAAATTCCAAAATAGCTTAGCTATGATACAATGAGGTATCCAAGATTAGAAAAAGTTATTCTCAGCAATTAACTATTTGATGTTTTTTCCTTCATACAGGAGTAATTCACTCCTATCTTTTCCTCTCCTTCTGGAATCACAAGAATTACTCACTAGTCCTCAAGTATCATCACAACGTAGTGAAAAGAATACAGGAACTGGACACAATCATTACTTTATTCAACAATACTTACTGCACACCTATCACAAAGGACTCTTCGAGGCACTGAACTTATGCTCATTAAGAAAAAACAAAAAGAACAATAAAGGGAATAAAGTAAAGTTCCTGTTCTCATGAGTAAACACATATTTTTCTGGTGATACGTGCTAGGAAGAAAACTCAAGCAGGGTGAGGGCACAGAGCTTTCCCTTAGAACCCTGGATGTGCTATTCCAGTGGCCTCAGTAATTCAGTGATACTGTATGAAGTGAGAGCTTCATGGAATGAGGGAGGAGGCCATAATGATATCCAGAGGGTGAATGCTTCAAGCAGAAGGAATCAATAAGCACAGAAGTCCTGAAGCAGAAGATGCTCAGAATGTTCAAACTTAGCAAGGGGGTCAATGTGGTTACAGCAAAGAGAACTTTCACAAAGAATAATTCAAATGACATCAAAATGGTGGTGGGTGCCACATCATGCAAGGCCCAGTGGGCCATGGTGAGTCACTGAATTGTAGCCTGGGTGTGATGGGAAGCCTCTGGAGGATTTGGAAGAAGATTAACATCACCTGACTTAAGTTCTAAAACGATTACTCTAGTTGCTATATGACAAATAGACCTTAGGCATGGGGAAACAGTAGAAGAAAAGATACTGTTCAGGAGGGAACCACAAGAGCCCAGGTAAAATCCCATGACAGCTTGCGTTAGGAAGACAGTAGCAGTGATGAGAATTACTGGGATTCAGGATGCAGTTTTAAAAGTAGACCCAACAGGATTAGTTAATAAATTCAGTACAGGTTATGAAAGAAAGTCGATGATTCACTCCATTGTTTCTGGCCTGGAAAAGTAGGTAAATGGAAGTTAAGTTTTAAGACCTAGAAACTCTTACTCAACTACCTAATTCAGCTGTTCACATATAACATAAATGTTACGGATGTAAAACTAAAAGGCAAAAACAGCAATTACTTTTTCTACTCACCATTTGCAGATTGTATCATGTTTCCAGATTTCTGGACTTCATCAAATTTCGTAAAAATTACATTCAATCTGTGTGAAAGCAAAAATATAAACAAACTATTGACCATCACTGCTCCATAGCCATTAATATTAAAACCCTAATGTGAAGTTGATCTCCACCACTCCCCCTACAAAAAAAAAATCAACGACACAGACCCACCTAATAACAAAACACAGTGACTAAATCAACAACATGAACAATAGCCAACAATAACTGGGCACTTACCAAGGGTAAAGAATGGGCCTAGAAGTCTATCTGAAAGATCTCGTTTAATCTCCTTGAGATGACACAGGTGTGGGGTGGAGATTCTAGCCTTGAGAGTAGCAATCCAGAGCCCCTGCTCCCACACATTATATTAAACTGACTACTCTACACAAATATATGTATTATGAAAAGGTGTGTTTCTCCTATTTCTTTCTTACCACAGACTATCAGTTACTTAGGATAAAGCTTTTCAAAATGCACTAATAGTGCACTACAAAGTCCTGTGCTAACTGCTGTGACTCATGCTTAATCCAAAAATGCTATAAATAATTTCTCCAGAAACAAATGCTGTGACTGGATAATCCTCAGCTTAAAAAAGTCTACATTACATTTACTTTCTATTAATGGATCATTTCACCTGGGCATTTAAATTCATGCAAAATTCCTCACCCAGTCTAAATATTCCATCCTCGTGACATCAAAAACGAAATGAAAAAGTGGGAGAACGTGGTCTTACCTAGTAGAAAAAGTTAAGAAAAAGAGACTTTCTCAAGCAAAACACAGGTATATTAGAGTAAGTATAAAGGTTGAGATTCCCAAGCAATGTATCTGTGCATTCAATTTTAGGGACATCTTAGTGGCTTTTCATCACACCATCCTATCCTGCCAGCTCCAATCACTGCAAATATGTTTGTCTTTTCTTTTCACACAGAATGGGAAGCTCCGGAGGGGCAGAGATGGGAGCCGTATTATTTTTGTATTTGTACCAAGCACTATGTATGCCATGCAGATGCTCACTCAGGAGAGCTACAACACTAAGTTAGACACCTGGAACCTAACTCCTTACTCTGAAAAACTGCAGTATTCACACAAGCTCTGGTGTTCGTTCATTTGTTCATTCACTCAAAAATACCTGAGTGCCCATTATGTGCCCAGCACTGAGCTAGTGAGTTCTTACTCTCTGGAGCTTATGCTCTAAGGAACAGGGAGACCAAAATTACACATCAGCAAATGAAGGGGATGAACCAGCCTGATGCACTGCCCTCCCCATTGCGTAGGAGATACCAACAATCTTTTCAAGCCATCTTTCCACCAAGTCCAGGTGTTCCCTCAGAATCCTTCTCAAAACTATTCCAGGCAGCCACTACCCATTAGTTAAAACTGACACTGAATAAATGCCAATTGCCATCACAGGACCAGATATAAGTAAAATATAACTTACTTTTAAATCCAGCAGTTACTAAAGAACTGGAAAGATGCCTTACATGATTGTGTTTCTTATGATGTTTCCATTACCTTCCCTTTTTAAAAGTAACAAAGATCTCCAATGGTTTGACAAACTCAGAAATAATATCATGACACAGGTTGCCAGGCATGCTCTCACTAAGGCACTACTTTATTGTGTCACAACCACATCCTCTGATGTGAGCATGCCTGCAAGTTTGCAACTTGGAGCCAAGATATACCCCTAGTCTGGTTGTTCCTGAAATTACTGGAAGAGGGCGAGTATTTCTTCCATTCCTGGGAGAGTATTCACCATAATAAATGGCAACTGTGTACAAGTCTATGGATTCTTTCTCAGTGGTAAGACATTCTCATTGTGGCAACATTAACTGCAACCTGGCAGGCATGAACAACTAGGTATGAGAACACTATAAACATGACTATTATTGGTATGTGCATCTTCACTCAGAATTCCCTCTGCTTTCACACTCCTGTCTCACTAGCTCCCTTGTTCTCTGCTCATTAATGCTGCTACAACAGCTCCTATCAAGGTTACCACCTAACGAGACAGTCTAACACAAACAAAGCATTCCTTAGGAATGAAAGGACTGGTTTTTGTTTGCTAGCGCTGAGCATAAAAATATAAAACGTCTCTCTTAGGAACTATTGATTCACACAAATCTTTATAAAAGGATGAGCTTTATATATTCAAGGACATTGAATATATAACTAATGACTACCCTCTAAAGCCACCAAATTGTTTTATTTTAAATCTCTGCATTTCCATTTAAAATAAATTTCTTTACTGATTTGACAAATAACCACCATCTTCCTCTACTTTTTCTGCATTTAAATTCCCATATTAAATTCTTCAATCCAATTAGAATTTATTTTATAATAAAATTTAGTTCAAATTAGTTCCTTCCTAGAATATTTTATATAGAAATATTAAATAATTTCCTAGAAGCAAATACTTAATCACAGCAATCTCAGTCAATAAACTGCATCCATATACTCAGAGCTTCTAGCATGAAAAAGAGAAAGCAACATAAACACATGCTTTAAAATCCCAACTTGGAAGACAGAAGAGATTTTGGAGAGAAAGGAAAAGTTTTAAAAACATGTCATCAGTGCTTTCAAAGAGATAAAATATTGTGATCATAAAACAAGAGAGGAGCTCTTTAAAATGGCAGAGTAAGGACCCTTGAAAATCTGTTTCAAAGAAGCAAAGAGAACATTGGCAAAAACAGTCCAATCAACTTTTTAAAAACTTTGTAAATTCTCATGAGAACTCACTATCATAAGAAAAAAAAAAATCTTGTAAATTGAACAAAGGCGGCTTATAACAATCTGAGTATTTCTTCAAGAAAAATGGCTGAATCTTGGTAAGAACAGCAAGATTTTTCATTGTTCTGTTGTGCCTATATCTCTAATCCAATAGCTGAAAACCAACAGTCTCATCATCATGGTTAAGTATGAAAATCAGCAGCCTGGCAGCCACTAGAAAGAGCTGAACAAATCTGAAGCTCCCTAAAAGTCCTCATTTCCAAAGAATTTATTCCACCTATCTGGCACATCCCTGTAAGCCCATTTGCAGGACTTGTCTTTATTTGACCTGACTTAGAGCTTGCTCAACATTAGAGGCCTTTTCCCTGAGGCAATGATCAAAACTAACCAGTGACAACTGTTTAATACGGCAGATACCTGAGACAGCAATAACAACTGGGGCAAAGAAGTTGACCAAAAATAGGAGGAAAAAAGCTAGAAATTAGGATGGCCACAGCAAACTTTGAAAACACTGGCATACTACTGGGAAATCTGGGAGGTCATGCATACGTGCAAGGCTTTGAAAGGCCTTGCATAGGCCCAAGAAAGACCCCAGAAAGCTCTAATGTCCCTCTGGCTGACTCTGACACTCTGAACAAGCCGGAAGGAAAAAGGAAGACAGAGGTGTCAAACACCTTTCAGAGCACTGGAAGCATGCCCCAAAAACACAGAGACAGTCAGTAGAGGCTGGGAAACTTTCTGGTTCCATATATTTAAGGAAATCTCTGTTCAATCATTAGCTGACTGCTAAGCTAATCAACCAGAGAATTCAGCGGCCACATACAACAAAGAACAAAGACTTTAAAGAATTCGTTCGGGAAAGTCATTAGACAAAAATAACCAACAAAAACAATAAACAGCAACAACAAAAATTCTGGGGAGGGGAAAGAATATGATTTCCAGAGTTGCCACAATATATTATTTAAAATATCCAGTTTCAACAAGAAATTATGAGACAAAAGAAACAAGAAAATATGGCCCATACAAAGAAAACAAAAATAAGTCAACAGAAACTATTTTTAAGGAAACCTATACACTGGCCTAACTCAATGAAGAATTCAAGTCAACTAATATAAATATGTTGAAAGATCTAAAGAAAACTATTTCTGAATAATTAAAGTAATAAGAACAATGTCTCACCAAATAGAGAATAACGATGACAAGAAAGAAAATATTGAAAAGAACCATACAGAAATTCCAGAGGTGAAAAGTACAAGAACTGAAATTAAAAATTCATTAAGGGGAGTTCAATAACAGATCTAAGCTGGGACAAGAAGGAATCAACAAATTTGTAGATGAGTCAACTGATATTATATCCTATCTAAGTAACAAAAACAAAAAACAAAAACATGAACAGAGCCTAAGAGATAATCGTACAAAACCAATGTACCAAGATACTCACATAATAGAAGTACCAGGCAAAGAGAAAAAAGAAAAGGACATATGGTACTTTTTAAAGAACTTTTTAGATCAGATAATTTGTCCTAGTTGTTACTGTTGCCTCAGGCATCTACCATATTGAAAAATTATCAAAAAAGATATATGAAGAATAATGGCTAAAAACTTCACAAATGTGACATAAAACAATCTATATATTTAACAAGCAACTCCAACCAGGATAAGCTTAAAGAGATCCAAATCTACCACACAATAACCAAACTGCCACAAGAGAAGACAAAGGGAAAATCTTTAAAGCAACGGTAGAGCAGCCGCTCATTGTGCACAAGGGATCCTCAAAAAGGTAAGTATCTAATTTCTCATGAGAAACTATGAAAGCCGAAGTGAGGCAGGGTGGGAAAAGTATAATATATTCAAAGCTCTGAAATTAAAAAGACAATCAACCAAGAATTCACATACAACAAAACTATCCATCAAAAAAAAAAAGGAGAACTTAAGACATCAGATACATGAAAAACAACAGTTATTTGGGTTGAAATGAAAGGACACTGTACAACAGCTCAAATCCACATGAAGAAAATTTTAAAATAAGTAAAATCAACTACATAGATATATATAAAATTTAGTATAAAGGTACTTCTTGTTCTTAACTCTTTTCTTGTCCTGCATAACTTAAAAAGAAACTGCATAAAGCAGTAATTATAAAACTATATGCACTGGTGGGCTTACAATGTATAAAGATATAATTTACATGACAATAACAGTAAAAAAGAAGAAGAAAACAGAGCTAAGTAGGAGTAAAGTTTTTAATACTGAAATTAAATAGTATCAATTTAAACTAGACTGTCACCCAGCAGGGCAACAGAGCAACTCTCAGTCTCAAAAAAAAAAAAAGAAAAAGATTCAGCAACCTAAAATTTCAGACAATTCAAACAATGGGGACAAAGAGATGATACTACAACTTTCCTCAATGAATCAAATTTATTTATATAGGATGAAGCATCAGAATGATTTGAACTTCTCAATAGAAACACAAATAGCTGGAACACAATGAGGTATTAGCTTTAACATTCTGGATGAAAATAATTTCCAACCTAGATTTGAAACTATCAAAGTCAAAGTAAGAAAAAGGTATTCTCAGGCCAGACATGGTGGCTCGCGCCTGTAATTCCAGCACTTTGAGAGGCTGAGGTGGGTGGATTGCTTGAGCTCAATCCAGAGCTCAATCAAAGCAATCCAGGCTTATTATTAGGAAAACAATAAATAACAAAAGAATCAATAAAAGCAGTTGATAGCATTTGCCTCCAAGGAGCAGAAAGTGGCAGAAAGAGTGAGGAACTGTCTTTTCAAAAATGTGTCTTATAAAGCTAGTTGAATCTCTGGGTGTATAAATAACTATGACAAAAAATAAAATTAAAAATAATTGATGTTTCAGAGCAATTTATCACCTGCTTTCACCTTCAGAAAAGGTGAAAGGTTTCTCTAACACTTAAGCTTTAGCAAGCAAGTAAAAAATTTAGAAGTACAAATTTTCCCTTTCCGAAATAATCATTAAGTAATAAAATCTGATGATTGTTTACAAATTTTAAACTAGACAGCAAATGAGCAAATATTATGAAATCTGTTTTTTTTTTTTAAAGTAGGTTCATAATGTAAGCTACCAAATAATTATAACGAATCAAACGATCTGTATCTCAGCCCTCTCTATAAGTTAAATTATCTTCAGGTTTAAAGCTACTGCTTTTTAGAAGCCTAGTTCCCAAATGATGATCCCAGAAGAAATTTAACATCAGTGACCTTCTTCCAAACACTCTGTAAACTAAAATATGTGATACTGACTAAAAATATCTTCTAGAAGATTCAATGGGATGAGAGTGAATGTCAAGGTAGGCTGAAAGTCTATGAAAGTAAGTAACAAAGAGTTACATTTTATTAAGTTGTCAGGTATGCCTCACAGAGTATCACACAACTACACAACACCGTAGGATAGACAGCTAGAAGTTATTTTCTGAACATATATATATGAACTATGATAATAATACATGCAGAAACCATGTTAATGGTCAAATATTCTGTATCTTTAGGGTCTCAACTACTCTGAGATCCCATGTGGGTAGGGAGACCCTCTAACTTGAAGATTTTGTTGACTACCTCCACCTTATTATCTGTCTTGATACGATTTTGGCCACAAGATGAGAAGACTGAAATAACAACAAATGGCCTCAAACCCTAATTTCAGCTCCTCCAAAGTGAAGCTGGTTGTATAGGTCTCTTTTCTCAACTGTGAAATGGACAAAGAAAATGTTTGCTTGAATGAGATTACTACTCTTGTTATTTAAGCCATGTAGGTGATCTCAGTAAGGCATTTTTTTCAGCATGTATTTCTCAGAGATATAATTAATCGCATTCTTCTCAAAGTACTCTGTTGATGAACAAACTCTTATGAGGACATTTTTATTTGAGGACTAAATCCAAGTTTTGGAAAGCATTAAGCAAATTTTACAATATTGTAATAGTCCTATCGAAACTTGTTAAGTTGAAAAATCTACTATGCTCTCAAAATTACTAAAAAAAATCTACAATGATGCAAAAGAAGTCTAGATTATTCAAGTAATCCAGTCAGCCATGTGGAGCCACATATAGCAGACACTGAAGTTCTCTGATACCATAAAAGCCTCATTCCATTTGGGCACAAAAACAAAGGTGGTAACCAGAACCTCTGCCCCTCAAGAGTACTAGATCCTAGGTACTGTCTTGAAGTAAATGCAAGGAAACTTGAAGTTTCAGCTTCTCTCACTAGAGTAAGATTTTTAAAGAACAGCATAATTCTCCAAGCACTTATGTCTGCCAGAGTGTCACAATATGGATGTGAAGGGTGTGGGTCCATTTCCCTATGAGCACCCTCTCCATTTTGGAGAATTTGTAGGAGGATTTTAATATGAGCTAGCAGAAACCCTCATTTCTATTCAGAGGCCCAAGCTCTTTTATAGCACCTTTTAAAATATTTCTTTTAAAAAAAAAAAAAAAAAGAAAGAGAAGAAGGATGGGGTCATTATGAAGAACCTGAGAAACGTGTAACTGAGAAGCTGAAAAAGGTAGCTTTAACTCCAGCTCTGGCATCAGGGCCTCTGGGGTCCCACTATGATGGGTTTTCCAGGACCACTCCCAGGTTTACTGATTCACTAGGAAGACTCACAGGACTCCGCAAAGTCATATTCACAGCTGCGATTTTTTTATAGCAGAAAGATAAAAGGACAATCAGCAAAGGAAAAAGATGCATGGGGTGAAATCCAGAGGATACCAGGCAAGTGTCCTAGAGTCTCTCCTGGTGGAGTCACACAAGACACATGTAATCCCTCAACACTAAGCTGTAACAATACAAGTAGGATGCTTTCTAACAGGAATGCTCCTTAAAGACTCAGGGGCCAGGGTTTTTACCGGAGGCTGGTCATGTAAACACCCTCTGCCTGGCACTTAACAAAATGCCAGACTCCCAGAAGGAAACACAAAGTAGTTATAAACCACATTGTGTTGTGCAGTTTGAAACAGTGAGCCACTCTTATCCCACTTGTTGGGAATGGTAGGAACTCTCCCCAGATCCACATTTCTAGGGGCCAGGCCTGTAAGCAGGCCTTTCTAAGAACAGCTGTCTCAGGCCTGCTGCGTTAGCTCATTCCTGTGTTCACCTCTCTAGATCTCAGTTTCATCATGTCATTTCTCTCTGATTTGCTAGTTTGCTGTGGTTACCTTTCAAAAATACAGAGGAAGCCTCCTGTTAAGATGGCAACTGTGTAAAATGGTGGATTCACGGTCTGGGGCCACATCAAGTTACACAGCATGGCATGAGGCCATTCCTGGAGCAGGATCGGGTTTCACTCTCAAGACCTGTTTTCTCAACAATAATGGTGACTTCATCATTAAACAGTCCCTTCCCTTGATATCACGCCTTCCCTGTTCATCTGTGCCCTCCAATTTTCCCTAGGAGATTCTTTAGTATTGCTATTGAGTTCTTCTTCCTCCTGTGTTCTCACTATGTATTCAAAGCCCAGAAGGTTGAGGTTCACAAAACACGGGAATTTAAAAAAACTATTCTCACAGATTATCTTTCGTGAAGTACATGAAAAGTTTTATTCCCATCTAATCATCTTGTGCACAGATGGTGAGAGCAATTCTGGATCAGGCATGATTCTCAACCTCAAGGAAGCACGGTCCACTTGTCTGCCTATGGAGCCGCCACTTGAGGGCCTGAGGCCCACTGCCATCATATCTGCCTTAGACACAACAAGACAGTTGACTCCTGTATATTTCCATATTCCATCCCATTTCCAGATGCTCAGTACTCCATGAACTCTTGTGAAATAGGGTAGAGAAAATTAAAAAGGCAAGTCAGAAGAATAGGGTTTTGACCTTAGCTCTGACTCTTATTAGCTGCATAATCTCTCAAAAGTGATTTCATGTCTCTAGGCCTCTTGAGTTTCCATGGACAAAACGACAGACTCAGACAAGCTGCCTGGTGAGTCCACTCCAGTTCTGTCTGGAATTTTTACATTACTTTCCCCCTTAAAGGAATAACCCAGGGTAAAGGTTTGGAATTAATTTGGTGTTAAGTTTCTCCATCACAGTTAAAATTATACATATCTTATCATTACATTATTTTAAAATTTTTGACTATAACAAAGTCACATTTGTGGACTCCAGTTGTCTTAGGTCTGATGAGACACCGATCGTCTTTGCATGGGCTTATACACATTGAGAATGACGTGAAAACAGAAAAGCTACATTTAAAACATGATTTCCAAAATTATAACTTATGAATTTTTATTCTGGGATGGCTTCATTCATTCAAATATACTATAAGCACCTACTAGACTAAGTGCTGTCTGTATAGCTATAGACACAGAATCATAGATCTAGAACCATATAAACTGTAACAGTGCTGAATTTTTCAATACCAATTGCTTTTAAAATAGGTATGTGGCATGGAACCTGGCCAGTTGTCTGGGTGAGAGTCTTACTTCTGAGGAAGTGGAATAGGAGGGGACCCCTGATATATGATCTGAACAAAATCTTCAACTACCAACCCTCTAACCATATACTCTTTGAATAAAATTACCAAAACAGAAAAAGTATTGCAAATCAAGATATTAACTGGAAAAGAATGGGGGGAAGAGCAGAAGAAATGAAAAAATCTGCACTCACCGGGACTGTGGCAATCCTTTTTTACTGAGATCTGCCCTCACACGTTCTCCTACATGTCTGTAAATTTCCACTAAGCTGTTTATTGCTGCATCTCGAACCTAGATGTAAAAGAAGAGATCTTACAGCTGCTCTGTGTCATCCCCCAGCATGCCCTGCTGGGACACAACAGGCCATATACCATCCCAATTTATCACCATTTTACCAGTGCAATTGTGAATACAATCCTTATATACATTTGTCCAGATAAAGTCATGTTTGACAGTTTTCACTTTGCTGATAAAATGTCAAAGGGTAGTAAAACTGTGGGACCCTCACCCCTATACACATGGTCAAGTCCATATCCTTAGTTCTTTCCATTCTTTGAGATAATTTCAGAAAACTATAATTTTCAAACCATCTTTCCAAATTAAGAAACAACACTACAAATAAATAAATGATACTAAAAATAAAATACCATGTAAAACACTCTGGTTTTAAGTTAATTAAATAAATACTTAATGAGCAACAAAAATGGGTAGTACAGGATATATGAAGTCCCATACTCAAGAAGCTCCTAGTCCTAAAAAGGAGATTTTTTTAAAAGTCCTAAAATTCTACACTCATTACAGGGCATGATGCAAAAAACATTATTCAAGAGCATAAAGAGCTTGTGGTTTAAAGAAGGGAGCAATCACATTAGGGGATGTCAAGGGATGCCATATGAAGAATGAACCACTGCAGTGTGCTTGGGAGGGCAGGATTTCACCAGGTTCAGACGGAATGAGATGGATTCCGAATAAGACACAGTCTGTGCAAAGGCATGAAAGGAGACATGCACGGCACATGCTTCAGGAAGAGCAAGTACACCAGTCTGGCCAGACACAGACACAAAGAAAGCAGCATCAAATACGCAATAAGGTGTGAGACAGCATGGATTTTTTTTAACCTGGGGAAATTCAAATATGGATTGTATATTATACATCATTGTATGAATGTTAAATTTCTTGAGTGAGAAAAATGACATGAGTTTATATAAGAAAATATCCTTGTTCTTACACGATACACACTGATATGTCTAGGGTTAAAAATATCATTATAGGCCAGGTGCAGTGGCTCGCGCCTGTAATCCCAGCACTTTGGGAGGCTGAGGCGGGCAGATCACCTGAGGTCAGGAGATCGAGACCATCCTGGCCAACATGGTGAAACCCCATCTCTACTAAAAATACAAAAACTAGCTGGTGTGGTAGGGCACACCTGTAATCCCAGCTACTCAGGAGGCTGAGGCAGGAGAATCGCTTGAACCCAGGAGGCGGAGGCTGCAGTGAGCCGAGATCACACCTCTGCACTCCAGCCTGGGCAACAGAGCAAGACTCTGTCTCAAAAAATAATAATAATAAATGTGTATATATATATATATATATAATATATAAAAAATTATATCTGCATGTTACTTTCAAATGGTTCAAGAAACAAGTATGTGTCTTTATATGTATATACGTGTGTACACAGAAATACAAAACAAATGTGACAAATGTTAATGTAAATACAATCTTTCAATTCCTCTGTAGGTTAAAAAATTTGCATATAAAAAGGTAGGAAGAAAAATATTTTTAAAATATAAAATGAAACCAAGGCCAGGTGGTACTGGGGAGGCTGTGCTTAATTCAGTAAGCAAAGCTGGGAGTATAACATCAAGGTAGTAGAGAATGAAAAGAAGTAGGACTACAAACAAAAACTTACAATTTGCAATACTGAAAGTAACCCTCAGATTTACTGAAGGTAACTTATAATTTTTACCTCTCCCAGCAAAAAAAGGTAAATGTTAGACTATACTATCTTGTCATCCAAAACCTCATGCTATGGACTGAACTGTGTTCCCCCCAAAATTCAAATGATGAAGGTCTAACTCTCCAACATATTTCAAGATAGGGCCTACATGATGCAATTAAGGGTCAAGCACGGTGGTTCACACTTGTAATCCTGACACTCTGGGAGCCCGAAGTAGGAGGGTCGCTTGAGCCCAGGGGTTTGAGACCAGCCTGGGCAACAAAGTGAGCTCCTGTCTCTACAAAAAAATTTTTTTGCTATTAGCTGGGCCAGGTGGTATATACGCCTACAGTCCCTGCTAATTGGGAGGCCTGAGGTAGGAGGAATACTCAAGCCCAGGAGTTGGAGGCTGCAGTGGGCTATGATCCTACCACTGTACTCTAGCCTTGGAGACAAAGTAAGACTTGGGCTTTTTTTTTTTTTTAAAAGGAGGTGGCCACATATGGTATGGTGGCTCATGCCTGTAATACCAGCAATTTGGGAGGTCCAGACAGGTGAATCACCTGAGGTCAGGAGTTCCAGACCAACCTAGCCAACATGGTGAAACCCGCTCTCTACTAAAAATACAAAAATTAGCTGGGCATGGTGGCACGCACCTGTAATCCCAGCTACTTGGGAGGCTGAGGCAGGAGAATCACTTGAACCTGAAAGGCAAAGGTTGCAGTGAACTATCATACCACTGCATTCCAGCCTGGGTGACAGAGCAAGACTGTCTCAAGGAAAAAAAGGAGGAGGCAATTAAGGAGGCAAATGAGGTCATGATGGTGGGACCCTAGAATGAGAGGATTAGTGTCCTCATAAGAGAAACCACAGAGCTATGTACACACACAGAAGAGGTCATATGAGCACATAGTGAGACGGCACCATCTACAAGCCAGGAAGAGAGCCCTGACCAGAACCCGGCCTCCAGAACTGTTAGAAAATTAATTTCTGTGGTTTAACTCACTCAGTCTACAGCATTTTGTTACGGCAGCCACAGCTGACAAACACAGATTATCAGTTTATTTTGGAAAAAAAAATAATTTCTAATGTGAGAAAACATTTTTACATTGAAAAATGCACATATGATGGAAGTAGTCAATGCTCTATGCCTTGAATATTATTATTAAAGTGTATCACTTTTGCTTACTTTCTAGTGATAACATCTGCTCAGAGCAAATCTCAATGGGGGACCTCTTTAAAGAACAATCAGTACCCAGTCAGCTACTTTGAAAGTCTGGGCCATAAATGTTTAAGAGATTTAGTGCAAGAATTACTA
Source organism: Plecturocebus donacophilus (assembly GCA_004027715.1). NCBI lineage: Eukaryota > Metazoa > Chordata > Mammalia > Primates > Pitheciidae > Plecturocebus > Plecturocebus donacophilus. The sequence goes on from PVKP010010090.1 coordinate 14,937, forward strand.
GCTTTAGAGTCAAATATTAATAAGAAGATTTAAGGACCTACTTGGACATTTAGGGAGCTATGTAACCTTAGACAAAACACTAGTACTCCTTTGGTCTCAATTTCCTCCTCTGTAAATTAACGGTTGCTCTCAGGACTGAAAGAAATAACAGTTTCATTCAACAAATATTAGAATGCCTACCAGCTGAAAATAAAGTGAAATGCCTACACAGGCCAGGCGGTGACATAAGAAGTGAGTGAGTGCAGCCGGCTGAGTGTGGGGTGACAAATGGCACTGGCAGGGAACCCTGGAGGCAGGGACAGAAAAGGGCTACAGAGGCTCAGGCAGGTGGGCCAGCACCACCCCGCCACAACGGAATGGAAGCACAGCTTTACCAGACCTGTTCTTTTAAGAAAAGTCAAAAATATAAATCTCCCAAATATGCAATCATTTGAACTCAAAATGTAAAATTAAAACATTCTGCCAACACAGGCATACATATACCCACAAATCCATAGGCTGAAACCAGCTTTACGCCAGCAGTTTTTATCTATAGTTTGTATCTATAGAGCAATCAACACAATGGCTAGTGTTATCCACACATCTTTTAAACCAACATCCTTACCCTTTAAAATAATCGTTCCTTAGACCTAGAAAGTTACAGGATCAGATAGCATTTAGGGGTCTAAACTATTCTTTACTGAAGAAATACAGATGAACAGGTATTCTTTGGTACTGCAAAGCAGGACACTCTAATAGAGAAGAGGTTTAAATAAAAGCCACTCAGCCGAGACTGAAGGACAATGTAGCTGTTCGCTTCTACACAGGCTCTCACTGCTCTCACACTGCCTCTCCGTGCTGACCCCTCAGGCTCACCACAGAAAGGCACCCCAACGTGTCAGGCCATGAAGACTGCAAAAAGACAAGAGCCCCGTACATGCAGCACGCTCTGCCAGGTCATATATACATGTTTTACAGAATCTGAGATCTCCAACGTCTGCCCGTGTTGTTCCTTCCTTCCTCATAGGGTCACTGCACAGAGGAGGGTGTAGAAGCTGGTAAGGTTAGTCACCTGCCCAAGGCCCACAGATCAGGAATGGCAGACTGGAGCTCCAAAATATCACCTCCCTGGGGGCAAGCCAACATTCTTCTCATTTCAGCACAAGGCACCTTAATGTGGGTACCAAAATAAGAGCTTTTAGCTCAAAGGAAGGCTTCTACCCTAGAATGGGGTACAGGGAAGCAATCTATAAACCGAGACCCTAAACCTACCCTGTCCTCCTAAAACCCAGTACAGCCCCACAGTCAGTGTCTTGGAGAGTGGGTGCCCCAGCACCCCAACACAGCTGGGCCCAACAGCCCACCTCTGGCCCCAGGCTGCAGCTGAGGCAGGGCCGTGCAGGAGTTCTGTCAACCTGGCAGTAGAGGCGCTCCTTCTCCCTCCTCCTGAGCTCTGTTGGCACAGCTGTCCAGCTGGAGAGAGCATGGAATCAAGAACGGTCATCATATGTTTCAAGATGCTTTAGGCTTTGAAACGTGACCAAACTCAGCAAGAGGGCCAGCAGTCAGCATGGGGAGGCCCACTGGATGCAACTCTCTGCCAGCCTGCCTGCCAAAGGGTAGCTGAGGTGCTGTGAAGAAGTTTGGCTGCGACTGTTACAAGCACTGCCCTGTCCTTGTGAACAAGCACAGACTTTGTACTGAAATCCATACCTCCAGGAACAAAAGCTTCTCTGAGCTCAGGACGTACATCCTTAGTGTATGGCCATCACATAATCCTACTCCCTTCCCAGCAGCTGTGTCACAAACACTGCGAATCTTGCTATGTCAGGACCTGTCATCATACAGGATGATACATTTCCCTACTGCTCTAATGACTTTAAGTTGGGCTTTCAGTTACTTGTAACCAAAAGCATCCTTGCCCACACACACTGTGCACCTGTGGGCCACTCTGAAAGGCTTCCCTGCTCTGAGTCACTGCATTCACACCACTAAGAAAATGAACACTTGCCAAGGTGATTTTAAGCACCAAATCCAGTCTATGTTAGCCACTGCCTAAAGAGCTGAGAGGATTCTCCACACACTGGCTGTAGGGAAACGAAGAGCTGGAGGCTGACCACTAGGTCAGGCACCGGAGTGCACAGACAACACTGATACAACAGTGTCCTCTCTGGTTTAAGACATGGCAAATAATGGAAAGTTATTCAAACAGTCAGGGGGCATCAGGAACTGCAAAGAGGAACAAGTTATAATCCTAACTCTAGAGGTTCAGAGACTAGTAGGAAAGAGTAATGAAAAAATTAAAGGCAATAGCAAAAGCATGTACCCCAGAAGCAGGAATAATTAACTTGATTAGTATCAGGGAGGTGGGTGGCAGAACTTCCTGGCGGAAGGGAGATATGGATTGATTATGTAACTGTGTATGTGTGTGTGTCTGTATGTGCAAATTTATGTGCGAACAAAACATTTCTAAGGCACATGTGAATATATGGATTACTTTCAGAGTGCTCAGTTTGGAATACTCTAGCTGTAAATGCTGTCTACTACAGAATACTGAAAGCTGCCCATAGAATACCAATCTCATCTTACAAATGAGGCAGGGAAAATGAAGAAACAAAACAAATAATAAGAACTTTCTCAAAAGCAGACACATAGGCCTAGAACTCAACCCATGAAACCACTGTAGGCTCCAAACTCCTGGCCAAGGCTCAGGGTTTCCTGGCACAAAAAGTATAACTGCCATTAAAGACACTAGGCAGGAAGGGCTAACCTGAATTTTTGGCTTAATGAAACATTTTAAACAAGTCTTACATTTTCTATCATATTTTAAAAAACTCTTTGCTTCCTCATAAATTATTTTTAAAAATTATACAATCTATGATGATTACAGCAGTAAGATGCAATCCATTAAATGTACTACTGTTGTTTTTCAGTCGTGTTATTATTACCAATAAGCAGTCCAGGAGCACCTGATTTTTGGTAGTGAAACTCATGTCTGGGATATGGCAGCATGAGTACAGTCTACTCCAGGGCTGCCAATGTGTGATAGAAGCACAGCTATGTCAGTATCACAAATACATCTCCAGACACTAAGGCTATCCCACAATTAAGGCTTTTCATATATTTAAAGCACTATACACCTGAGTTTCTCAGAAACCCACTGGCACATGGCAGAAACATGATCTCTGCAAATGAAAATGAACATCTCAGATGATGAAGACTACTGAGTAACTTGGCCTTCTGAGAGTCTTCTACTTGGACCAACAGGTCACAATGCGCACTTAAGAACATTCATTTGCAAGGACTCTCATGAGGATTGGGGGGTGAGGCACTTACCATTGCCCCTATTTTAAAGGGGAAACTGAGGCTCAAGATTCCAGTGACTCCAAGGTTAGCTGGCTGTTACATGCAAAGCAGGAATCTATGCCTTTAACCTAGGTGTCTTACATTGCGTCAGGTAGCTAAAGTATTAATATTAAACATATCCTGCCTTTTGGCAACTTTAGAACAGTATGTCAAACTGTTAAAGACTCAATGTTACCTTTTTAAACAACTGAATCAACATTTTGAGAATATGGGATTGTGCCGATCATCTGAAATTTAATCAGTGTATTTCTAAAATAAAGAATATCTAGTTAAAATCCCTAGGGACAAGTTAGCTCCTTCTTTAGACCTAAAGGAGAAAAACAGTATCAGAGAGCAGCCCAGCACAAAAATAAACTAGGCCCTTCCTGTCTCTTTTCTGCAGAAAAGCTTTAAGGAACTTTTAAGTGAGGCCTCCTCTCATAGAAAACTTCAGAGGAAAGGAAAATCTGTGAAAAGTAAGACATTCCTCAAGGCTTATCCGAATAGCTTCAAGAATGAGAATGTACCCATTCAAAATTTTAAATGTGCTTAATATTCCACTCCCAATGTCTCTCAAAATCTATACCGAATCCATGATCTTTTAGGCAGGGAAATACTGAGGTCATTCATTCGTGAAGAGCTCCAGGACAACAAGATGTTTCCTTCACTTTCCTCGAGGATATTGTCCACCTTAGTTGCAGAAGCAAAATTTGAGGCTCAGAAACAAAATCAAGCTAGTAATCTCCATCCCCTCCCCTACAAAGCCCAAGGATCCACACAGACAAGGCAGGCCCACAGCATGAGCTCGCAGTATATATATGTGGAAGAAAGAGAGGAAAAAGGGGAAAAGTGGGTGAGTGAGGGGACCCCATGGGATGAACTACATTGTGGCACACACCCATGCAGTGCTCCCCTCCACTCTAGACGACGTCCCTTGTTGTAGTTCTGGACAGTGTAGGTCTGGTCTGTGTTTTTTGTTTTTTTCGTTTGTCTGTTTGAGATGGAATTTCACTCTGTCATCTAGGCTGGAATGCGGTGGTACAATCTCAGCTCACTGCAACCTCCGCCTCCCGGGTTCAAGCGATTCTCCTGCCTCAGCCTCCTGAGTGGCTGGGATCACAGGTGTGCGCCACTATGCCTGGCTCATTCTTGTATTTTTAGTAGAGACGGGGTTTCACCATGTTGCCAGTCTGGTCTCGAACTCCTGACCTCAAGTGATCGACCTGCCTCGGACTCCCAAAGTGCTGGGATTACAGGCATGAGCCACCGTGCACGGCCTGGTCTGTGTTTTATATGGACTCCACCATGGAAGTGCATTTAGAGAACCCAGCCCTCACCGACCACCTCAGGTTCTAAGATCTCCACAGGCAGTGTCAACATTCACGTCACCTGTCTGACCAAAGTCAGCAACTGAAAGAGGAATGAATCACCTCGGCAAGTTGGCTTTTCTGCTCTGCTAGAGCACTCCATGTGGCAGCAGCGACCCCCGGGAGTGTGGCCTCTAAAAGGATTTTTCCCACAGAAAACAAAAACAGAAACAAAACCAAAAAGGGGAAGCGTACAACAAAATAATCTATTTGGTAATTTACAATCTTTTTATAAACTAGTTCAACTTATTTTTAAATTAACATTGAATATAAAGTATGATTAAGTAAATAAAAATGTCTAAACATTTCTTTCCAACGCCATATATTTTCCTATTTTTTAAAAAAGACAAAGTCTCGCTGGGTTGCTCAGGTTGGAATGTAGTGGCACGATCTTGGCTCGCTGTAACCTCTGCCTCCCAGGTTCAGGCGACTCTTGTTTCTCAGTCTCCTGACAGTTGGGATTACAGGCATGCGCCACCACACCTCGCTAATTTTTTTCTGTATTTTTAGTAGAGATAGAGTTTCACCATGTTGGCCAGGCTTGTCTTGAACTCCTGGCCTCAAATAATCTGCCTACCTCGGCTTTCTAAATTGGTGGGATTACAGGCGTGAGCCACCACGGCCAGCCTAATGCCATTTATTTTCAACGAAGGCTGAAAAAGGGCATGAGTGGAAGAAGAAAGCAAGGAGACAGCAGACAACAGACAGTGAGGAGGAGAGAGGCTGGGGTGGAAGGAGCCGCACAACAGCCAGAGACAGGAGAGACGCCTGCTGCTGGAACCAAGAGCAAGGCAAGGAAAGGGCCTGGAGAGCAGGAGGGGTGCTGCAGACTCAGGGGAGCTAGAGGCCAGGGGAGGCTGGGTGGAAGGCCAGCCTGATACAGCCTCTTGGGAGGGTAACTTAGTAGTTATCAACCAAGATTTCAAGGAGAGGCCACTGACCTTGTATATTTCTCTTGTAAATTATTGTTCCATTTTCTGAACCTTCTTCTAATGAAATATGTTTCTTATCAGTTTGTATGAGACAACATAATAAAAATGATTCTGGTTGAGAAAGAGCATTGAACTGGGAGGTGAGTTCAGTGTTATTTCTCCAGCCCAGACTTGTACAACTTTGTGAATTGCCTTGTAACTACTCACAGGTGAGACAGCCAGCTTCTCTCCTACCCTCACACTAAGGAAGTGGTGCTTTTCATTAATTTAGGTAAAATCTGCAGCTCTTAAATGTTCAGTTTTAAACAGTTTCCACAATGATATACACAGTGGAGCCGCCCCCCAAAGCAAAATGAAGAACACTTCCATCACCTCAGAACAGTCCCCTCAGACCCTCTTCCAATCATTCTCTCCCACCTCAGCACAGATTCTGCACCACCACCCCGGGCACCACCCCTTTTGGCTGCAGAAAAAGCGGCCAGACATCTTTTCTCGGAGGCTGGTCTGGATAATATCAATTTCTAGGCTAGTGATTTCTCAGCCCTGTGTACAGAAGAGGGCAGAGTGGCCACCACATTTACCAATTTAGTACTTAAATGTATGCATATTTTATACATTTAAATGTATAAATATTTTATAAATGCTAATGGGTACTGGATCTCTTAAATAATCATTATCGTAGGCCGGGCGCGGTGGCTCACGCCTGTAATCCAAGCACTTTGGAGGCCAAGGTGGGCAGATCACCTGAGGTCGGGAGTTCAAGACCAGCCTGACCAACATGGTGAGACCCTGTTTTTAAAATAATAATAATAATCATCATCATCATCATCATCATTATTGTTCTATGAAGATTAAGACTCCAGTCCCACCCACCTATTGGGAATAGACAGAACACCACAATGCATCTGAACAGTCTAAGCAACGACCTCCCCCAAGGGGTTTTCCTTCTCACTTACCTGACTGTTTGGATCTCCAAGTAAGTTGCATATATGTGGCACGATCTTGCTTAGTGTTAAAGTCTGTGCTCCAGAGCTGAAAATAAAAGGAGAGCTTTCTTGTTAATGAGAACCAAGAAAAGAAAAACACCTGTCTACCCACGCCTGAACTCCCTCTGTCTCCTCAACCCCCATCACCACCTCACACCAAGTCTCTCTCCATCCCATCCACGCTGGCTCCAAAGTAGATGTATCTAATGGCCCCTTTGCACAGAGTTCAAAACCTAGGGTGGCTTCTCCCAGATGAGACTTCCTCCAGTCCCCAAGGGGTGTGGCCAAACAGGCCCCACTCCTTTAAGGCTGGGCCAGAGCTCTGGCCCGTCCCCAGTCCGCTTGCCTCTGCATTACTGTCTGTCACTGTAAGGCAACTACAATCGCTTGAGGGACCTTGCTTAATTCTCCCGCGTGCTGCTACAGTAAACATTAAGGAACACTGCTGGATGAAAAGACTGTAATCAAACCAGAGCATCTGCCCTACTGGGACACATCTGAGCCAAGCACTGCCCTACTGGGGCACATTTGAGTTACAATTTTCACCATCACCATCGCTGCCATGACAAATAGCTTTTGTGAATACAAATCTCTTGGTTAATCTGCCTACTACCGTAGCATAAATTCCTAGAACTGGAGCTACTATGATCAAAGGCTAGAACTTTTTTTTTAAAAGCTTCAAATACATGTGGCCAAATTTAATGGCACTGAAAAAGCTAACATATTAAGATGGAAAAAATTTACAAAGCAATATAAACATTATAATCTCAATTTTTTTAAAAAAAAAATAACATAACTCATTATTTTCATAATCAGAAAAAAAGGCTTGAAATTTGTAATGTTAAGAAAGCCTCTCCTACAAATAAGCACGTGAAAAAAATGTCAACAGCCATTAGATAAAAACTTAAAACCACAATGAGGTATTACCACACACATATAAAAATGGGTAAAATTAAAAAGTGACAACATCCAATGGCCAGCAAGGGTATGAAGAAATCAGATCATTCAGACATTGCTGGGTGGGAACGTAAAATGGTACGGACAACTCCGAGAGAAAAACTGGCAGTTTTTTGTAAACTAAAAATGAACTTACCAAATGACCCAGCAAGTGTACCTTTGGGCACTGATCCAAGGGACATGGAAACTTACATTCATGTAGAAACTTGTACATGCATGTTCACAGCAGCTTTATTCATAAAAGCCAAAAACTGCAAATTACTCAAATGTTCTTCAACAGGTGAATAGTTTAGCCAACTGTGATACATCTATACCAAGGAATTCTATTTAGCAATAAAATGAACTATCAGTCAATGACATGAGCAACCTGAAGGGTATCATGCTGAGTGAAAAAAAAGATAAACTCAAAAGGTTACATGTTGTATAATTCCATTTACATAACTTGAAATGACAAAATCAAGGAGAGAGAACAGATGCATGGCTGCCAGGGGTCAGGGTGTGGCTACACACGGCAGCATGAGGAAGGGGTGCAGTTGTATATACACACAAATATGCATGTGTTTACCTGAGAAATTTGCACAAGCTCTGGAGATTGTATCAATCTCAACTTCCTGGTACTGATGCTGTACTACAGCTGTTCAATATGCTAACACTGGACAAGGGTAGGTAAGGGGGCAGAAGACCTCACACTACATTTCTTTGCAACTTCCTGCAAATCCATATTTCAAAATACAAAGTTTTTAAAAATTCAGCCAGGTAAAAATGTCAGGCTCATCCCAGACTTACGCATTGAGTGTTGCTATAAGGCAGAGACAGATGCCTTCTCGAGTACGGAAATTCTTGTGTTTGAAGCCTCCAAGCATTCTGTCCCATACGTACTGCAGATGACAAAGAACAGGTGAGGAAAAGAGAAAATTGCTGCAGCTGTCACTTAGTAAGGGAGCAATGGAAGGGGAGCATTTTAACGAGTGCCAAATTAGTCCCATCCTCTACCTACACATTTAATACTTTCAGGAACATACTGAAAAATGATGGCATCTATCATGTTATCAAGTACACCAAATTACAATTTTTAAAACACGTTAAGTTTACATAATTGCATTTAATTCTCCCAAGAACTCTTAAAGGGAGGTATAACTGTCCTAGTTTTATGGGTGAGAAAAGCAAGGCCAAAAGAGCCAGGGGGCTGAAGATCACACACTCACACTGCCCTCTGCTTTTTCTGATCCCCCCACCATCCCCTGCAATAATGGACAGTGGAACCTGGGAAGGCAGGGCTGTTTCGGTCCATCCCAGCAGCCCCAACTCACTAGAAGACAGGGGCCAGTGCTCCAGTCAGGCCTGCTGACTCCCCAGACACTACAGCTTCCTCTTTTCAGAGAATTGGAGAATCAGTTACATAAATGAGCTGAAGAGTCTAATAGGTTAAAATCAAGTATATTAAATTTACTAATTTATTCAATACTTCCATGTTAAATCCACTAATTTATTCATCTCATACTTTTGTGACTTATTTAAATATCTTCCATGGGGAACAGATTGAACGCTGTGAATTTTTATCTGTAATACATCAGCTTAAGTCTATGGAATCACACCATTTGTGCAAGTACACACACACCATTGTGTGTGCATGTGCACACACAGGTCCGCTGACCTTAAATCACGTCTCTTGCCCTACCTGGGGATTAGCAGCTTGATCCATGATCTTTAGCAGCAGAGTTTGGTCCTGCTCCCTTACAGAGTCTTTAGCATCTCCTAGTCTGTCTATTAGACTTGGCAGCACTGAAAATCAAAATGGAAACTGGTCAAATGAAATCCTATTTGGGGGTCTGTGGTCACCAAGTATTGCTATTTCAATTATGTGGGAAGACAAACCCCTGACCTAGATGATGTATCTCATTCTAAAACCACTCATCTTTGCTCACAGCTCTATTCTTGCTGAAATCCATGAAAGCGAGCAAAAGAGTCTACAAAATCTTTTGCATGGACAGATATACTATTTGTCTTCATCCTTACCCCACACTCCTCCAGCCAGTTCCCAATGTATTTGTAAGCTGATAAAAATGGAAGACCTTGGCAGGAAGAGTCAACAGAAAGGAAAATTTAGGTAGAAGTCAAGGAGAGGGACTCCAGCATATGTGTTTGGGGGTGGAAGGGGTAGGCACTTACGGTTAAATCTTACATTTCATTGACATTGTCTATTTTTAGTTTTACATCACACCTGAACACACGAGACAGAGCCCATCTTTCCACCTTCCCCCACATACCCAAGTGTGGACCCTCCTACCAGTGCTCCAGGGACACCTGTAGACGAGAGGTCAGCTTATTTTAACAGTCTGTAAACCTCTATTACAAGAGATATCTCTGAATAGTTCAGCTAATTAAGGAGGAAAATGGAACACTATTAAAATATCAAATTTCTAAAAGGAATGTTTTCTTTTTATTTGTAGACACTCGGTGCTAGAATGGAAAACAATTAATCACCTTTTCAGAAGGAGCATGTTGATAAGAAAGTTAACAGAAAAGAACAAGTACATGTGTGCCAATGAAAACAGAAATTCCATAAGGAAATGGTTGCACAGAGCTGCTTAGTGTTTATACTGCCCCCATGAAACACCGGAGGTCAGGAATTTAGAGTTATTTAAATCTATGAAATCCGTGGGTTTTGTTCCATTTGGCTGACATACTGTTTTCCCTCAAAATAAGAGTGAACATTTACTATACACTTGTAATGACATTTACAGTCAAGGTGAAAATGGTAATGTCAACCATAATCATCTGGGGAAAAATACAGCTGGCTCGGTTTTATAGGATTCTCAAAGAAAACTGCCTCTCATTAAAGGGGACCAGGGGTCAGGGACTAATATGACTTGGTTGGCACCAAAGGGTGACGGCTAATTTAGCATAGGAACTAAAAATGGCACTAATATGAGTTCCATATGAGAACACAAAGAAGCCAGCACAAAGATATGGGGGAGGGTAAGGGCACCCGCAAGCCCAGAGGCCAGAGGAGCCTGGCAGGGAGGGAAGGCAGCGGTGCAGCGGCTCGGGCTGCGAGAAGGAAGGCAGCCGTGCAGCGGACGGGGACGGCGGGGGCTGCGGGGCGAGGACTGGCTGTTTGGAAGGAGCGGAAGGGAGACCGAGGGGGCTGAATGCGGAGGCAGCGTGGCTGCCGGAAGGGTTGGAAGCAGCTAAGTGGAGGAGCCGGAGAGGCCGAGGGAAGGCTGGGGTCTGAAGAGGCCGGGTCCGCTCCACCAGTGCCGTAGCTCACCTGTGCCGATCTGCGCCTTGAACCGATCCTGCAGCCGGGTCACGAGGGCGGACAGGATGTCCATGCCCAGCAGAACCACCTGCAGCGGGAAACACCGGGAGCCAGTTAGCGGCCGGCCTGCGAGGCAGCGCTCCCGCCCACCCGCTCCGGGGACACCCCGACATTTCTGGCCCAAACGCAGAGCTTGCGTGCCGACTGGGAGAACCAAACTGATCAGCAAGAGGAAGGACGATCTTCCACAAAAAGAGCTGTGTACAGCTATAATGGAAAATACTCAGTGAGGGGGAAAACGAAATAAAAGGCTATACAGCATAGCCAAACCCGGGTTAGCCGCCTTGCAGTGTTTAAGAGCGCGCCGCGGTCCCGCCCCCGCCAGTTCCGCCCAGACGAGAGGAGCGTATGCAAATTTTCGAACGGCTGACGCTCGGTCTTCTGGGTAAACCCCGGCCGCCGTTTCTGCGACCCTTCAGGAGCCTCAGAAAACAAAGAATTGGTGGTGTCGTCAAAGGCCGTGGAAGCTGCAGGTAAGGTAGCTACCAGGCAGACTAGGGCGGAACTCACGAATTAGTCACCACAACGCTACCAGGTATTGGCGCTTCCTGCTTGCAGCGCACGAAACCTGTATATTAACCATCCTTTTCTTGGGGTTGCGCTACTGTCCAATGAGCGCATAGTGAGGGCAGTACTGCTAACACCTAAACAACACACTCGCATCAACTAAAGCTTCACTTTAAGTTGGTGCAATTTTTGGAAAAAACGAAAACCTTTTAACGACAGTGAAGTATTATAACTTAAATTGTGTTTTTCATCATGGCAGTAGATGGCGCACAAGGTCTATTATTACGTTTCCAGGGTAATTTCTTCGGGTTTTTGCTGGGAAAACGTTTGGGATTTGATGTAAACTTTGTCAAAAATGTCCAATCCGACTGTCCTGCCAAATTTCCCTGCTTGCTTAACCAGCCCTGCATAGTTTAGGTAGAGTTTCAGTCAGCCTTTGCACCTCCACGCATTTCGGGAGGCTGAGGCAGGCAGATCTCCACTGTGAGACTTGATTAAACATGCTTCCAAACACAATGTCTGGCACTGCCCAATGTTCACACAACAAGCAAACAGGACAGTTAGGATTCCTGGTATACGGCCTGCCCCTGCGTCTGGCAGCTGATAAAGGCAAAAACTGCTGGCTTTGCTACTTGGCTTTGAGAGATACTGCTTCAAAATTGAAGGAATCCAAATTGGCCCAATAATCCCCACAATATATAAAATGTTCTTGAAAGAAACAGGCTACCTGACAATAATAAAGAAAATAATTTTTGAAACTTTTATAAAGAGAACAACTTGTAAACAGGTTTTTTAAAATAATATAATAATGGTATAAACACTTTAAAATAATGACTCTGTTTTCAAGCTAAAAAGGATTAGGTTTTACACTATGACTTCCTTCCAAACAGTACAGTATGAAGTGGGGGAGTAACTACATCCAGCAGAGACACTGGAGGTCACCATCAAGTACACTTGATATGGTGTCAAGAAAACGGCATTTTGCCTCTGTGATAGTCCTTCCCAAAACCCCTAAGCCCAGTCTAAGCATGAAGAAAACAGACAAATTCCAAGAGAGGGGCATGCTACAAAACACATGAACAGTACTCTTCAAAACTATCAAGATCTTCAAAAACAAGAACTGGGAGAAACTCACAACAGAAGCCAAGGGAAACATAACAACTCAATGTAATGAGATGTCCTGGAAGAGAGTCTAAACCAGAAAAATGACATTTATCCTTAGGTAGAAACTAAGGAAATATTAATAAAGCATGAACTTTAGTTAGTAATAATATATCAATACTGGATCATTAGTTGTAATAAACCACACTGATGTTAGATATAATAATGAGACTGTATTATCTTTGCAATTTTTCTGTAAAAAAAAAAAATAGTTGATATTTTAAAAAGAACACCCCTGCTGGGCACGGTACGTTGGGAGGCCAAGGCAGGCAGATCACGAGGTCAGGAGATCGAGACCCTCCTGACCAACCTGGTGAAACCCTGTCTCTACTAAAAATACAAAAATTAGCTGGGCATGGTGACGAGTGCCTGTAATCCCAGCTGCTACTCAGGAGGCAGGGGAATCACTTGAACTAGGGAGTCAGAGGTTGCAGTGAGCCAAGATCGTGCCACTGCACTCCAGCCTGTCGACAGAGTGACTCCATCTCAAAAAAAAAAAAGAAAGCCAGCCCATCACTTAAGTGAGTTATTTAGCTTTTGTCTGGTGAAATCTTAAGCATCTGTACAGCTGCATTACTGGTTACAGGTAGGGGTGTTATTCATTACAGAAACATCCCTTCATACATGTTCAAAGCTAAGGTAAAGAGGACTGTATTAGCATGAAAACTGACTTCAGCTTTTCCAGGATGGCAGTTTACTTGGTAGGTCTGAGCAGAGAAGGCCTCATTAAATCCCTGACAGTCAGGTTTCAATGCCTTGCCTAGATGGACTGGGGAGTGTGGAAACTCCCAAAGGAGACTGAGTGGGCAGATGCACCTAAGCCCCAAAGAAATAGAACAGGAAAGGTCAAGGGTGCCAGCTGGGATGACAGAAGGCAGTTCCAGCACTGACAGCTCGGCCCCTTCTCCTGGGCTTCCATTTCCCTACGAAAGAAAGGATACATGAAAAAGTCCTCACCCAGAAGATCACTCTAATAATCAGCTGTAAAGACCTCTTTGTGCCTAAATCTATTCATCTGTAAAACAGAGACAATAATAACAGCCACCTCGTGGTTGTTATGAGGATTAAATACAATGTAAATGTAAAATGCTTGAAACTATGCCTGGCACGCGATAAGGGCTCTTTTTTCCCGTTTCTGCTTTCTTCTGCCCTTAGGTCTACAAAACCAACTTCTTCTGCATGGCTCATTGGAAGACGCAATTCTGTTTTATGGAATGAAGTGTTGCCTAATTCTAAAATCACAAATAAAAGCCAATCAAAATCTTTAAACTAAATTTGTCGTAATTCTTTTCTTCCAACACCATTAACTGCATGACCCTTGAACACTACCTCCAACCTTTCACTAATTATCTACATTTGTGCTTGTTTCCCCAGCTAAACTCCTTGAATGTAAGGAATACTACCATCTTGCATTTCCTCAGAATTCCCATAATAATAGCATGACACTGGGTACAAAGTAGGTGATCGATAAATCCTACTTTATTGACGTGAATGAGGCTGTAACAGATGAGTTCTCAAGATCCAACACAGTTTCATTACCCTAAAAACCTCTAAAAGACCCTTTTGTAAAAGAGAGAAGAGGGCTGACCAGGTCACTGGGACCAACACTCCTGCTGAGCACAACTAACAATGCTGGATATAAAAGAGTATCTGCTTGAAAGCATCAGAGAACTAAGAAGGCACAGAACTTCCAGGTCAAGAAACACAGACAACTAAAATTCACAGAGATTAGCCTGCAGCAACTGGTCCACTTTGCCCTGGGGCCATTTAAACACTGGGAAAGGGCACAGAGAATCACTTTTAATAACCTCTTGGGTCATCTAGGAGGGCAAAGGTTAGATTCCAAAGCCCTCCAAAGTTGGTGGCCTAGTTAACCCCCTACCACTTGGGCTGGAAACCCAAATGGCTAGACTTTAGGAAGAGAGTGAGCTGGAAACAAAGCAGCCTTCACAGAGACTGCAGCCTGGTTTCCAAGCATCTGGGTAGTTCGGAAAAATCCTAATCCCTGACATCAGATTAAAGTGAGTTTAGACTGTCTGTGCCCAAAAGCCCTGAGCAGATAAAAACACAAGTCATTCTGGATTTAGAAACGTCATCCTAGTCTAGTCCTCGGTTTATTCCTGTAACAATTTTTCTTTTTTGGTTGTTGTTTGTTTTTTGAGACGGAGTCTCGCTCTGTTGCCCAGGCTGGGAGTGCAATGGTTCGATCTCTGCTCACTGCAAACTTCACCTCCCAGGTTCAAGAAATTCTTGTGCTTCAGCCTCCTGAGTAGCTGGAATGTGTTATTAGCCCAGCTAAGTTTTGTATTTTTAGTAGATACAGGGTTTACCACACTGGCCAGACTGGTCTCAAACTCCTGACCTCAGGCTATCTGCCCGCCTCGGCTCCCAAAGTGCTGGGATTACAAGCATGAGCCACTGCACCCTGCCTATTCCTTTAACAATTTTTCAAAGAGAACATCTGAAACACAACCAAAGATAACCAGGCACACAGGACAAAATAAATGAAAACTAGCAAAAACAAAGACCAACCTGAACTCTGGATCCCTGGATAAGAAAATAATTTAAAACAGACTTTAAAATAACAAGTCAGACCAGGTGTGGTGTCTCAGCCCAGCACTTTGGGAGGCCGAGGCAGGCAGATCACCAGAGTTCAGGAGTTTGAGACTAGCCTGGGCAACGTGGCGAAATTCCATCTCTACAAAAAAATTTAAAAATTAGCTGGGTGTGGTGGCATGTACTTGTGGGTCCCAGCTGCTCTGCACAGGAGACTGAGGTGGGAGGATCACTTCAGCCTGGGAGGCAGAGGTTGCAGGGAGTGGAGATCACGTCCCTGCACTCCAGCCTGGGCAACAGAGAGAGACACCCCATCTCAATAAATTAATTAAATTAAATAAGTCTTATTATGTCTACAAAGAAAAAAACACATGATTAAAGTTTTGGGTAGAGAAATGAAAACTTTTTTTTTTTTTTGAGATGGAGTCTTGCTCTTTCACCAGGCTGGATGGAGTGCAGTGGCACGATCTCAGCTCACTGCAACCTCAGTCTCCCAGATTCAAGCGATTCCCCTGCCTCACCTCCTGAGTAGCTGGGACTACAGGCGCATGCCACCACTCCTGGCTAATTTTTTGTATTTTAGTAGATACGGGGTTTCACCATGGACAGGATGGTCTCAATATCCTGACCTCATGATCCATCCGCCTCGGCCTCCCAAGTGCTGGGATTACAGGCGTGAGCCACCGCGCCCAGCCAAGAAATGACAACTTTTAAAGTTACAGAGATTAAACAAATAATACAATAGAAAAAATTAAATACTCAATGAATGGGCTTTTTTTTCTAAGTGCACTGTAAATACATGAAGAGAACTAAATAGGAAACTAAGTCTGCAGAAAAAATCCAGAATAAAGAGAGGCAAAAGGATGGAAAATTCAAGAGTAGGTAAGAGAGGATAGAGAGAAAACATTAAATTTAAATGGAATTCAAAAAGAAATGAGAGACAATAGGTAAAAAGCAACAGCTGACATTTATTAGAATTTCTTTTCTTTTTTCGAGACGGGCTCATGCTCTGTCATCCAGGTTGGAGTGCAGTTGTGTGATCTTGGCTCACTGCAACCTCCACCTCCCAGCTTCAAGCGATTCCCCTGCCTCAGACTCCTGAGTAGCTGGGACTACAGGTGCATGCCACCACACCCAGCTAATTTTTTGTATTTTTGTAGAGGCTGGATTTTGTCATGTTACCCAGGCTGTTCTTGAACTTCTGGACTCAAGCAATTTACCTCTGTTGGCCTCCCAGAGTGCTGGGATTATAACTGTGAGCCACGGCACCCAGCCCAGGATGGTATTTTTAAAAAATAAAAAATAGTGTTGGTGAAGATGTAGAGAAACCGGAATTCCTGTACACTGCTGGTGAAGTATAAACTGGTAGAGATGTTATGGAAAATAGTTATGGCAATTCCTCAAAAAAATTAAACATAATATTACCATATGATTCCAGCAATTCCACTTCTGGGCATATACCCAAAAGAAGTAAAAGCAGAGTTTCCAGACACAGTTGTAAACCCATGTTCACACCATCATTATCTACAAGAGTCAAAAGGTGGAAACAACTCAAGCCTTGCTTGACAATTGATAGATATGCAAAATGTAGTCTACCAGTCTACCCATACAGTGGAACTTTAGCTCTTTTCTGAAACACTACAATGTGGATAAACTTTGAAGTCTTTATAAATGTGGAGTAAAGCCAGTCACAAAGACAAACATTGTCTGGTTCCACTGACATGAATCACCTAGACTGGTCAAATTCACTGATACAGAAAGTGCACTGGTGACTGCCAGGGGTTGTGGAAGGGAGAAACAAAAGTTACTGTTTAATGGCTAAAGGGTTTCAGTTTTACAAGAGAAAAACACTCTGGATATAGATGTTGCTGATGGTTGCACAATGCAAATGTGCTTAATGCCAATGAACTGTACACAAAACTAGTTACGTGGTGAATTTTATGTTCTGTATAACTTACAATTAGAAATAACTTTTAAACAATAGCTGATGGTTATGAAGTTTGTGTTATGGGGCAATAAAAGTGTTCTGAAATTAGACAGTGGTGATGGTTGTACAACTCTATGAATGTTTTATAAACCACTGAATATTACACCTTTAAAAAGAACAAAAGGCCAGGCACAGTGGCTCACACCTGTAGTCCCAGCACTTTGGGAGGCCAAGGCGGGCAGATTGCTTGAGCCCAGGAGTTTGAGACCAGCCTGGGCAACATGGCAAAACCTTGTCTCTCCAAAACAATACAAAAATTAGCCGGGCATGGTGTCACAACCCTGTAGTGCCAGCTACTCAGGAGGCTGAGGTGAGAGGATCGCTTGAGTCTAGGAGGTTGAGGTTGCAGTGAGGCATGATCCTGTCACTGCTCTCCAGCCTGGGCAACAGAGCAAGACTCTGTGTCCAAAAGAGTAAAGCAATACCTGAAGAGATAATGGCTGAAAATGTTCCAAATACTGTAGAAAAATCAAGCTGCAGATTCAAGAAGCCCAAGGAATCACAGCACGCTAAAGAAAAAGAAATCCATATCTAGATACATTAGGTACGTCGTTTAAAAGATGAAGATTAAGACCAACATTGCCAACAATAAAGAAATGCATCAGCAAAGTAAAGAAAGACAATTACTAATTATCAACTTATAATTATATCCAGTAAAATATACCTTTCTAGAAAGTGAAATAATTCTCTTACAAAAACTAAAAGAACTTTTCATCACTTAGTTTAGAAGCTATCCATTCTTTTAAATTCAATTTTAGTGATTGTCCTGGTGCTACTGGCTTAACAACAAATCATTCCATGTAACTTGCCATATTAATAACATATTTCCCCTTTATTATGTTAATGTTCTCAAAAGATGCAAACCATCTGAGAAACTGAATATCCACTGCATTCACGATTAAAAATTCTTAGCAGATTAAGTGGAGAAAGATTCTCCCTTAACTTCATAAAGGATATATTTTTTCAAACCTACAAAAAGCATCACACTTAATGATGAAACGCCAAAAGCTTTTTCTCTGAGACTGGAACATGACAAAAATATCCACTCTGCAATTTCTGTTCAACATTGTATCTGCAGTCCTAGCTAAGTAACTGTGGCAAGAAAAAATATAAAAGTATGAAAATTATCATTTTGAATGGAAAATATAACTGAGTAAAAAAATGTCGAACAGGCCAAGCATGGTGGCTACGCCTATAATCCGAGCATTTTGGGAGGCCAAGGTGGGTGGATCACGAGGTTAGGAGTTCAAGACCAGCCTGGCCAACATGGTGAAACCCCGTCTCTACTAAAAATACAAAAATTAGCCAGGCATGGCAGCAGGTGCCTGTAATCCCAGCTATCTGAGAGGCTGAGGCAGAGAACTGCCTGAACCCAGGAGGAAGAGGTTGCAGTGAGCAGAGATCATGCCATTGCATTCCAGCTCTGTCTCAAAAAAAGAAAAAGAAAAATTCTAGAAGATCTGAAGATGCATTATAAAATTAGTAAGTTTTGCAAAACTAATACAAATTCAATATATATGAAAAAAATTACATTTCTCACAAGAAGCCAAACAGGAAATTTAAAAATGTTCCTATTTTTAATTGCATAAAAATGGTAAACACCTAGTAATAAATCTAGCCAAAATATCTGCCCAAAAAGCTATGTAACAAATCTAAAAAAAATTTTTTAAGATAGCTAAAATAAATGGAGGAAAAAAAACTCAGTATTGTGAAATTTTCAGTTCTCCCAAACTGATCTAAATATTCAAGAAAATTTCATTCAAAACCCCAATAAACAAAAATATTTATTTTTTTAAGTACTAAACAAGTTGATTCCAAAATACATGTGATAATATGGCAAGACACACTTTTGGTAAAATAAGGTGATAAAACTTGCTCCCCATGGATATTAAGATTGATTACAATATCACAGGAATTAAGGCAATGTGCTATCAGTTGATGGACAGACACATATACCAACAGACAGGATAAAGAAACAGACTCAGGCCTATTGGGGTATTTATGACAAAACAGGCATTACAAAGCAGTGACAAGAAGGCTACTTTTTAAACTGATGTCTCTACATCAACTGAATATCTACATGGATATAAAAGAAGCTGACTCCTATCTTACAACCTGCACAAAAAATAATTCCTGATAATAGATAAATGTGCAGAAAGTAAAGCAATAAATCTTTTAGAAAATAACGTAAGAAAATAATTTCATGATCCCAAGATACAGGAAAATATCAGGACACAATAATTTGTAAAGGAGAAGACTGTTATAACTGGACCAAATTAGAATTACGAATTTTGGCATATCAAACTCACTTAAGAAAGTGAAAGTCAAGTCACACTAGAAGAAGGTATTATAAAACAAATAAGCAGTTAACAGGCTTGTTTCTAGAGTATATAAAGGCATTATGTGGAGTAAAGTAAGCCAGTCACAAAGACAAATACTATCTGGTTCCACTTACATGAATCACCTAGACTGGTCAAATTCAGTCTAGAAGGTGTTCAACAAAGCAACTGATAGGCAAGCCAGTAGAAAAATGGACAAACTATGTGAATAGGCACTTCACAAAAGAAATCAATGGTCATCATTCTAAGAAAAGTTTTTCAATTTCCATTAGTCATCAAGGAAATGCAAAGTAAATGAGACAAGCCGGGCGCAGTGGCTCATGCCTGTAATCCCAGCACTTTGGGAGGCTGAGGTGGGAGGATCACCTGAGGTCAGGAGTTCAAGACTGGCCTGGCCAACATGGTGAAACCCCATCTCTAAAATAATAATAATAAATAATTAAAAAATTAAAAATTAAATGAAACACTACTGCACACTCCAAAGGCTAAAATGAAAAAGACCCACAAGACTGAGTGTTAACAAGAATGTGGTGCCACAGAAACTCTCCTACATGCTGGCAGGAATGTAAATTGGCATAATCAACACCTTAGAAAACATCTTGGCATTATCTAACAAATCTGAAGATATACAGCAATACCACTGCTAGGAATATACCCAACAGAAACACATGCATACATAACAATGTGTGAAATGCACAAGAATGCTCAGAGCAGCACTACTACAGTAGACAAAAACTAGAAATCCCTAAGTTGATCTACTCTGGAATGTTGAAGTTGTGGGTTTCATACCAAGAGATGCAATAAACATTGAAAATAAATGAATCACAGCTATACTCAGCAATACAAATAAATCTAGTAAGAATGAGTCAAAGGGCCAGAAACAAACACACATACATCTGTATGAAGTTCAAAAACAAGCAAAAAAAGTGGGCACGGTTATGTGTGTCTACAGTTCCAGCTATTTGGGAGGCTGAGGCTGGATGATCACTTGAACCCAGGAGTTCAAGTCCAACCTGGGCAAGAGAGTGAGACCCCATCTCTAAACATAATTAATTTTTAAAAAACAAGCAAACATAAACTGTAATCTTAACATGCATATTTAGATAATAAAACTAAAAAGAAAAGCAAGAAAGCAGTTACCACAAAAGTCAGAAGAGTGGTTACTTAGGGGAGTCCTGGTGGCAATGTCCTAAGCAATGTTCTATTTCTTGTCCTGAAGATCAATTAAATAGCTATTAGCTTTAAAATATATCATTAAACAGTGTGTTTGTGTTTTGCGCACATTCTGCATGGAGTTCACAGTTTTGTTTTGTTTAAGTTTTAAAAATTAGAACAGTGAGAGTACTGCTGACCCCCAGACGTGCAAGTTTATAACAAGTGACTAGATCTTGTCTCTGCCTTTCCAAAACACTTATAAAGGCACCAAAATGGAACAGTTCTCTTTCCAGAACATAAGGTCTGCTCACTGAGCAAAGAAAGCAGTACTAAATCCTTTTCTCCAAAAAATATCCATAAGGGACAAACTAGGTGATAAAAACAGGCCATTTCTTAAGCTTCAGAAGACTGGATTGTCTAAGGTAAAAATATTGTACTTTATTGTTTTCAGGTACTTTTGCATGAATCTGAGTAATCTTACAATAATTTTGAGATGTAGAATGTATTATTCTTATTTTGCAAATAAGGAAAATAAAGACCAAAAGATTTATCCAGGGTTGTAAAGTTTGGTTAATGACCAAACTGCAAACAAGCCTGAGCCTCCTGACTACACCAAAGCCATTTTCACTATAACATAATAACGGTATACACAAAACCCCACATTTTTAGTATTTTTCATCTCTTATCTCTCTCTCTCTAGCAAGCTTAAGACCTTCTCTGCCAATATCAGATAACCTCAAATGTCAGCCTCGGCTCTCAACCTCTCTGAGGCTCTGAGAATGCCTCAACTAGAAAAAAACACACTGGCTTTGTCAGCACAGCTTTGGGGCTGACATCCAGCTCTGCCACCTATGGCAGCTGCTCCATCTCTGAGCTTTAAATGCTCATCAGTAAAACCAGAATAATAATACATTTACCTTGACGAGTACATATGAGGCTAAACAAAGTTTTAACAAAACGCTCAGAATATCACAGGCACCCAGTAAGTACCATTTCCATTCTTTATGAGAGCAGCACATTAATATTAATATTATTAATAATAATAATAATAATAATTAACAATAAAGCATGGCTTACTTAGGTAAGGAGCAAATAAAGTAGGCACAAAATCTAGAAAAGAAAATAAGGTTGCCTAAAATTCCACCACTCAACAATACCCGTTACTATTTCGGTGACTATCCTACAAGACATCTAGGCACACTCACATGCACATTTTTCCATTCAATGTGCAACAGACATCTTCCCAAGTCAATAAATACAGATCTACACCCTACTTTCAATGGCTTTACAATAATATTGTACCTAGGTATCATAACTACTCACCCAATCCTACTAACATGCAGGGTTTTCATTATTTTACACAATACGATGATAGATATTCCACATATGTGCTATTATTCCCTTAGTACAAATGCTGAGAACATTCGCTGGGTCAAAAAGAAAACACACTGTATACTATACTGTTTGCTCTGCTTTTCACGTAATGCACTAGATGCTGCTTTGAAAACAGAACTATACCCTGCTGATTTCTACACATTTTTTAGTTATTTTAAAAGACTTTAGATTGCAACCTCACCAAGTAAGGGGAAATTAATTAGCACTCTACACTGTACTGACTTTCAAATTCAAGAATAAAAGCACAACACAAATAACCCCCTCAAGAAAAGTGTGGTAGTCAAGGACTTTGCATATATACACATACAATGGGAGTAGTCATCATCCAAACTTGTTATCCTCCAAAGCAGTCACCTAGGAAGTGCCTGAGTGCTCAACCCAATAACAATGCCACCGGGCAGTCTATTTTTAAATTCTTCTTCTGGAATGCCCTCCAGAGATAGTTTATGACCCATAAAAGTAAATGTCTGTTAAAATACATTAAGTAATATTAGATTAATGGGACTTGCAAAGTTACGGGCCATTACCAGTAATCGTCCATATAAAAAATTTTACGCCTCAAAAGGTATTTAGGATCATCATACCATCAAACCACTTTCTTTTACACACAAGGCAGCAACATGTCAAGTCACACTAGGAGACAAGATTTAAAATACAATGAGAGACAGTTTGTAACCTTTGAAGACCTAGACCAATCCAATCCAACTAATCCAATAGAACTTTCAGCAATGACAGAAATGTCTACATCAGTGATGTCCAATATAGTAGCCACTAGTCACATATGGTGACTGCGCAAATGAAATGTAGCTAGTGCAAATGCCAAACAGGACTTTTCATGTAATTTAACTTGACTTAATCTAACTTTAAACTACCACAGGAGGCTCATGGCTACTGTGTTTCACAGGAGACCACTGGCTGCAAACTTGGACAGGTAGGTAGAAATGAGGCCAACCATGTGAGAGGGGAAGGGGACCATGGAAACCTGGGGCACCTCTTAAAGCTCCAGTCACTTGATACCATGTGGGACTAAAGGACAGTAAGGCCACAACTCCAGATTTTAAACCCTGGCAACTTATCCAAAGAATTTTAAAGCATTGAGGAGACCAAACAAAACATATTTGTGGGTCATAACCAGCCACAGACTTCTAAATTTGTAATCTCTCTCATCCAGATACATCCCACAAACATGAGATCAGGCACCAAGATATTCATGACAAAAGAAATAAACAAAGATCCAAGTTTCCCACATGAACTTTCAAAATTTTCCCAATTATGCTTCCAAGCTGACCTACCAGTTCCTCTCTCCCAGCAGCCCCTGGCCCACCAGCAGGACTCACAGCTCTTCCCCCTGCCCAAGTTTCCTAGATTCTACCAACACTCTTCCAAAGCCCAGGTCCCAGTCCTTCTATGAGATAGTTCCAGCTAACCCCATCCAAGAGGTCTCCAGCCTCGTAATTTCTGCAAACTCCAATCTGAATAGTACTTTCTTCTATCTCCTTTATATGCATATGAAGCAACTCTCCAAAATGACCACAAACTACTCAAAGCAGAGCAGATTCTTATACAACCTTTCTCACCTACTCACTTGCCCAAAGACAGTAACAAAAATAGGGAGCAGGAGGGAAATCATGGGGCAGTTACCATGTATCTTGCAGAGATTCTCTATTTAATCTTCACAACATTTTGAGGCAAATACCATACCTATAAATATGCCTACTTTGCAGATAAGGAAACTGAGCCCCGAAAAGATGAAAAAACCATTAGGCAAAGGTCACTCCACAATTATGTGGCTTAAATAACGTCCACTAATCCATTAGTCTTTCAAAAGGGCAAACCAAGAACACTAAGTCTGTAATGACACCCAAGTCAAATCACTCTTCTGTCTACTTTTTCCAGAGAACCATCTGCCCACTGGTTGTGCTTCTGACAAAAAATATGTAACAGAGGCCGTTCCAAGAGTGTACTGTAACTAATTTTAGAAACCAAAATATCTGTGAATTGGCTCATTGGTTACAGCTCCCAGCATTCCAATCTCCACAGAGGCACCGTGGAAGAGGAGTCAACTCCTTCCTAAAGTAAAAGTAAAAAGGAGGAGATTACTCCTCCTTACTAGGAGTAATCTCCTTCCACTGATTTTTCCAAGTTCATGCCAAGGTCAAATCCTTAAAAAAATCTTAGCTCCAGGAAGACATTTTACTACTTTTAAAAAAAATACAAAAAAAAAAAAAAAAAAAAAAGATATTACACTACCCTTTCTTGAAATGTTGGAATCTGGAAAAATACAATGATAGTCTGTGCTTAACGTACTCTCTAACTCATGTGATGCATATTTTTTAAAAGCGGGGAAAGTGCATTCATTTATTTTTTTAAAATGTATTGAGCACTTATTAGAATTCTATAAACTTGACTAAGAATCAAGTATAAGGGTAGGATGAACAAGCTGTTAAGACATATAACGAGTTTCACTGGGTTAACAGTTACATAAAGATCTGTGTCAATAAACAAGAAAATTTAAAAAAAAAGAGAGAGAGAGAGAAAACATGGGATCCTAGAAACAGAGGGGCCAAATTCAAAAGAGACGTGAAGGCAATTACCAAGATGATGGCAAAAGGGATTCTCAGAACAATGGCAGGGTCCCTAATATTTTGTTTGTTTTTGAGACAAAGGCTTGCTCTGTCACCCAGGCTGGAGTGTAGTGATGTAATCTCAGCTCACTGCAACCTCCACCTCCCAGGTTCAAGCGATTCTACTGCCTCAGCCACCCAAGTAGCTGGGATTACAGGCATGTGCCACCACATCCAGCTAATTTTTGCATTTTTAGTAGGGACAGAGTTTCACCATGTTGGCAGGATGGTCTTGAACTCCTGACCTCAAGTGATCTACCTGCCTCAGCCTCCCAAAGTGCTGTGACTACAGGCGTGACCCACCACACCCAGCCTGGGCACCTAATTAAAATCAGCACAGTGAGGGTAGAGAATAAAAGGAAGTTAGAAAGCCACAGGGGAAGACAAAGCTCATGGTCCAAAATTAAATCTCCAAGTTTGTCTCCAAAAAGTTTTTGTTTTTCTTTTATTTGTTTGGTTTTTGTTGTTGTTTTTTTCCCACAGTGGGGCTGGGAGCAGACATTTGCTTGAATCATGATCCAAAAAAATTCACACATGACCTCTAGCAGGTATGGCACATGATAATTCGAGGTTATTCTAAAGGCTCCTTGATTGCAGAGCGAGACCCCTCCTACCCCATTTTTTTTCCTGTCACTTTCTTGCTGCAGAAATCTGGTCAGTTCTGTTTTGAAGAGAACCATAGTTGCCTTTGTCTATTTCCCTGGCCATCACTGAACTTGACCCTCTATCTGTGCATTTCCTGCAGATGGAAGTCGGCTCTAGAGATCTGGCTAGATTCAGATTCAACACTTGTTGCCAGAATATTTTATAGGTGGTACTATAATCTGTATCCCAATAATATCTTCCATATTTCACCAAATCTAAGAAGACATCATCAAATTTATGAATATCAAGGAAAAAAATTGGTGACAAACTGTTACACAATCAAAAGGCTCACCTTGATATCAGAAATGGTAAAACTGTAGAGGTAGAAAAGAAAGTGTCTCAGAATTGAAATTCTATTATAAATAGTTTGCTCATTAATTAAAAAAATAAAAAAACTTTAATTGGATTTACAGGAGTTCTATAGAATAACACCTTCAAAAACACCTTTTAAAACAGAGTCAGTTGGGCCCAGTGGCTCACACCTGTAATCCCAGCACTTTGGGAGGCCGAGGCAGGTGGATCACAAGGTCAGGAAATCGAGACCATCCTGGCCAACATGGTGAAATCCCATCTCTATTAAAAATACAAAAATTAGCCGGGTGTGGTGGCATGTGCCTATAATCCCAGCTACTTGGGAGGCTGAGGCATGAGAATTGCTTGAACCCAGGAGGTGGAGGCTGCAAGTGAGCCAAGATCATGCTACTGCACTCCAGCCTGGCAACAGAGTGAGAATCCATCCCCGCTCCAAAAAAAAAAACCAGAAAGAATCTTAGAAGTATGGCACACTTTACATGCAACGCCTCTTGGGAACAGAAATGATTTTTCAAGGTACTTCCCAACCATGGATTTCAAGACCCTTTCCCTTTCACATCCTACCCCACCACATTTCCTGTTATTTATCACATCTCTAAACTTTAGCCATGAGACTACCTCTCAGGGGATACCCAGAAAAACAAGGAATAGCTAAAAAATTCTGTTATGTTGGAAACTACTTGGAAGTTTCTTTAAAAACTAAACACACACGTACCACATGACTGGGCAATTCCATTCCTAGATATCTACCTAGAAATGAAATATAGAAATGAAAGTTGCGGGGGTGGTGGTCAAGATGGGTGACTGGAAGCAACTAGTGTGCGCTACTCTCATGGAGAGGAACAAAAGGCAAGTAAATACTGCACCTCAACTAAACGACCGGCTGGTACATGCACTGGGACCCATCAAGGAAACAACTCCACCCATGGAAAATGGAGAAAAGCAAGGCAAGACAACAGTCCACTCAGGAGTGACACAGCCAGGGGAACCTCCCTGACCCAGGGAAGCAGTGAGTGAATATGGGACCCCGGGAACCCACGCTTCTTCCACAGATCTCTGCAACCCTCGGGGCAGGAGACCATCTCATGAACCCACTCCACCAGGGTCTTCAGTTTGACACAGAACTATGTGGAATCTTGGCAGAGTAGTTGCTCAGGCACGCACAGAGACCTGAGAGCCTTTGATACCCAGGCTTTCTGGGCTTCCAAGCAAAAGGAGCTGCAAGTCCATCTTTAGGGCTGAAGCAGACCCTGAGCATAGCACAGCTGTTCTATGAAAATGAGGTGAGACTGCTTTTTTAAGCAGGTCGCCAATCCCATTCCTCTTCAGTGGGTGGGCCCTCCCAACTGAGGTCTCCAGCCACCTTCTACAGATGCCTTCAGGCTGGCAACAGATCCATACCTTCCTGGGACAGAACTCCTAGAGAGAGGGACAGGCCACTGTCTTTGCTGTTTTGCAGCCTTCGCTGTTGATACCTCCAGGTACTAGAAAATCCAAGGCAACTGGGGACTGGAGTGGACCCCTAACATATTGCAGCAGCCCTACAGAAAAGTGGCCAGACCGTTATATGGGTACCCATTCCCATATCTCCTCATCAGCACGTCCCCCAGGCCTGTCCTCCAGCCACTCCCTCACCAGAGCTATCAAGCCAATTGCAACTCAGCAACTCCCTGGACAGAGACCACGTGGCAACTGAAAGTCTCTCTGCCACTGCCTCTGCAGTGTAATTCTCTACAATGAGAATTATACAACACTGCTCAGAGAAATCGGAGAAGACACAAACAAATGGAAAAATATCCCAAGAATCAATATCATTAAAATGGCCATAATACCCAAAGCAATTTACAGATTCAGTGCTATTCCTATCAAACTACCAATGACATTCTTCACAGAATTAGAAAAAGCTATTTTAAAATTCATATGGGAAGAAGAAAAATAAATTCATATGGAACCAGAAAACAGCCTGAATAGCGAAGGCAAAAAGAACAAGGCTGGAGGCATCACATTACCTAACTTCAAACTAGACTACGATAAGCAAAACAGCATGCTACTCGTACAAAAACAGGCACATAGACCAATGGAAAACAATAGAGGGTCCAGAAATAAGGCTGCACACCTATGACCATCTGATCTTCAACAAACTGACAGAAACAAGCAATAGGGAAAAGATTTCCCATTCAGTTAGTGATGCTGAGGTAACTGGCTAGCCATCTGCAGATTAAAGCGGCACCCCTGCCTTACACCGTAAGTATGAAATCAAGTCATGATGGATTACAGACCAAAATGCTAAACCTAAAACTACAAAAACCCTGGAAGACAACCTAGGCAATACCACCCTGGACACGGGAATGGGCAAAGATTTCACGACAAAGACACCAAAAGCCATCACAAAAAAAGCAAAAACTGACAAATGGGATCTAATTGAATTTAAGGGCTTCTGCACAGCAAAATAAACTATCAACAGAGTAAATAGACAACCTACAGAATGGGAAAAAATATTTGGAAACCATGCAACTGACAAAGGTCTAATATCCAGCATCTATGAGGAACTTAAACAAATTTACAAGAGAAAAAACAACCCCATTAAAACAGGCAAAGGATATTAACAGACACTTTTCAAAAGAAGACATACGTAAGGCCAACAGCATATGAAAAAAAGCTCAATATCACTGATCATTAGAGAAATACAAATCAAAACCACAATGAGATACCATCTCACACAG
Source organism: Plecturocebus donacophilus (assembly GCA_004027715.1). Lineage (NCBI taxonomy): Eukaryota > Metazoa > Chordata > Mammalia > Primates > Pitheciidae > Plecturocebus > Plecturocebus donacophilus. The sequence continues at coordinate 43,229 of PVKP010010090.1, forward strand.
TCAGAATAGCTATTATTAAAAAGTCAAAAAATAACAGACGTTGGTGAGGTTTCAGAGAAAAGGGGACACTTACGCACTATTGGTGGGTGTATAAATTAGTTCAACCACTGTGGAAAGCAGTCTGGTGATTCCTCAAAGAGCTAGAAGCAGAACTACCATTCAACCCAGCCATCCCATTACTGGGTAAATACCCAAAGGAATATAAATCATCCTACCATAAAGACACACACATGTGAATGTTCACTACAGCACTACTCACAATAGCAAAGACATGGAATCAACCTACATGCTCATCAACAACAGACTGGACGAAGAACAAGTGGTACATACACACCATGGAATACTACGCAGCCATAAAAAGGAATGAGATCATGTCTTTTGTGGGAACATGGATGGAGCTGGAGGCTATTATCCTTAGCAAACTAATGTAGAAACAGAAAACCAAATACTGCATGTTCTCACTTATAAGTGGGAGCTAAATGATGAGAACTCATGAACCCAAAGAAGGGAACAGCAGACACTGAGGCCTACTTGAGGGTAGAGGGTGGAAGGAGGGAGAAGAGCAGAAAAGATAACTTCTGAGTACTGGGATTAATACCTGGGTGATGAAATAATCTGTACAACAAACCCATGTGACATGAATTCACCTCTGTAACAAATCTTCACATGGACCCCTGAACCTAAAACTTTAAAAGTAAATAAGTAAAATTTGAAAAACAAAATAGCAAAGTATTGCATTTTTAAAAAATAAAAATGTATGGTCACACAAAGATTTGTATCTTTAATTATTCACCATTAATTATGAATTAATGCATAATTATGAAATACTGCCATAATTCATACAGCAATATTATTCATAATAGCAAAAAAGTAGAAATAATCCAAATGTCCATCAAATGATGAAAGGATAAACAAAATGTGGTATATACATACAATTAAATAACACTCAACAGGCTGGGCATAGTGGCTCACACCTGGAATCTCAGCACTTTGGGAAGCTGAGATGGGAGAACTGCTTAAGCCCAGTAGTTCAAGATTAGCCTGGGCAACACAGTGAGACACCAACTCTTAAAAAAAAAAAAAATCAGATGTGGGTGGTGATGTGTGCCTGTAGTCTTAGCTGTACTGGAGGCTGAGGTGGGAGGATCAGTTGAGCCTGAGAGGTCAAGACTGCAGTGAGCCATGATCACATCAAGGTCCCACTCAAGGTCTATGTTCAACAAACAAGCACAATGTTCTCCATCCCACTTTTCTTTTTGAGACAGGCTGGAGTGCAATGGCACAATCTCAGCTCACCGCCACCTCTGCCTCCCAAGTTCAAGCAAAATCTCTCCGGCCTGGACAACAAAGCAAGACCCTGTCTCAAAAAATAAATTAAAAATAGATAAATAACACAAAAATAAAGAGGAAGAAACTATTAATACATGCTACAACATAGATGAAGCATGAAAACATGCTGTGAAGTAAAATAAACCAGATAGGCTGGGTGCAGTGGCTCACATCTGTAATCCCAACACTTTGGAAGGCCAAGGCAGGAGGATCACTTGAACCCAGGAGTTTGAGACCAGCCTGGGCAACATAGGAAGACTTCGCCTCTACAAAAAAGTAAAAAAAAAAAAAAAATTAACCAGAGTGGTGGTGCTTGCCTATGGTCCAAGCTACTCAGGAGGTCGCGGTGGAAGGATGGCATGGGTCCAGGAGTTCAAGGCCGCAGTGAGCTGAGATAGCACCACTGCACTCCTGCCTGACCCTGTCTTAAAAAAAAAAAAAAAAGAAAAGAAATTAGACTAAAAGACTACATATTGTATGTTTCCATTTATAGGAAATGTCCAGAAAAGGCAAATCAGTAGAAACAGAAAATGATACATCATTGCGTAGAGCTGGGGGTAGGAATGGGGATTGACTGCCAATGTTATGAGGGATCTTTTTGGGCTGATAGAGAAGTGTGAAGATGGTTGCACAACTCTGTAATTTTACTAAAAATAATTAAATTGTACATTTAACAGGTAAATTTTATGGTATATAAATTATACCTCAATAAAGCCATTTTTTAAAAAATCAAAATCTGTTACTAAGCTTAAAACAATTCTCCTATGATGTCTCTGGTGATTGAATCATGCACTGAAGAACTCATTATACCTGCCCAAAATAAGTATTTCTTATTTCTCTGTCCAGAAACATCAGCTGTTGTGGAAGAAAGCTAGGCCCTGGGTCAGGAGCTAAGAGTTGTGGGCGGAAAGCAAACGGCCTGTGCAGACCAAGAGTCCTAATGGAGTCGAGAACTCCCTGGAGAGCTCACACTGCACACAAACCTCAGCAAGTCTCTCTGTGGCCCATTAATCACTGGCAGTTTCCCTGGATGTGCTGTGCCCTCTCACGCTCGTCTGTAGCACTGTGTGTTCTCTCTGCTGTCTGCTCTTGTGCCTCTTTCAGGACTCGCTTCAAGCCTCATCAACTCCAGTGGCCTCCCACCAATATCCACTAGCCTGAGACAGAAGCTGTGTTTCCAGCCACCTATTATACTGTTCTTCTAGCAGGCAGACTCATTTGTGAACTCTGATTTTTAAAACCATCTATTTTTCTAATGCCAAGAGTCAAGACTGCAATCTTCCACAAGACAGGTTTCATTTTATTCACCTATCATCAGTATCAATTATAATGACAGCAAATTTTGGGAAGAAGGATGGAGGGAAGCTGAACAGGACAAACAGAAAAGAATGTAAATATCGGGAACTATGTATTCCAATTAACAAGCCCAAATACGATGACTGCCATCAAGACATTATCACTCTATCCCACTTGTATCCTTGCTTCCATTCCAGCCCTCTCAAGGTCTATTCTCAACAAACAAGCAGAATGTCCCTCTTTTATTTTTTTTTAGACAGGCTGGAGTGCAGTGGCACAATCTCAGCTCACTGCTACCTCTGCCTCCCAAGTTCAAGCAAATTCTCGTGCCTCACCCTCCCAAGCAGCTGGGATCACAGGCATGCGCCACCACAGCCGGCTCATTTTTCTATTTTTTGTATAAAGACAGGGTTTCGCCATGTTGGCCAGGCTGGTCTTATACTCCTGGCTTCAAGTGATCCACCCACCTTGGCCTCCCAAAGTGCTGAGATTACAGGTGTGAGCCACAACACCCAGTCACAGAATGGCCCTCGTATCATTTCACTCCTCTCTTCAACACCATGAAATGGCTCCCCACCTTGGCTAGGAGCCAGTCTTACCGTGGCCTACAAGCCCTCACGATCTGACCTCTCATTAACTCTCTGAGCTTATCTAGTGGCCCTACCCGCTCCCTTCACTGGCCTAGCTGTTCCTCAAATGTGCCAGACCCTTTCCGCTCTCTGCACTGGGTGCTCTCTATGCCTGGAATGCTCTTCCCCAAGACACCCACCTAACTTGTTCCAGCATCGCCTTCAAGTCTTTGTTCAAAGGTCATAAAATTCACCGTTAACTTGCTTATTGGCTCTTTCCCCCAAGTAAAACATAAGCTCCATGAAGGCAGAAATATTCATCTGATTATCATTGCTATTGTCTAGAACCCTATCTGTTGAATAAATGAACAAATCCCATTGACAGACCTTATTGTTCACATGGAAAAAATGTCTTTCTGTTGGATTCTAAATTAAGTTGAACATGAATGAATAACTTCTGACATGCATCTCCCCTCCCATACTTCTTGCTGCTAAAATGATACCAAAATACAAATAAATAGAAACTATCACAACGAAAGCACAATGAAAAAACAGCTGTGTTTCCAGCCACCTATTATACTGCCACGTAAGCTGTCTTGTAGTAGGTCACAAGACCTGCATCCTAGTTCTGCTACCAAATGACTTTAGGTGTGTTATTAATACTTGCACCATCGGGGCAACTGTCTACAAACCTACAACTAGTGGTCTCTGAGGCTCTGCAAGCTCTATGGTTTGAATTCTGTTCTTCATTCTCCCCATTTTGCAATGCTGCTCACTGTGAATGATGTCAATCTCTGTCGCTGGGCCTTGCCCTAGGTTTCTACTGCTGCCTTTCTCAAGAGCACATGATAGAACTTACTCTCTCCTGGTCATCAGTTCAGATGATAAGTTTTGCTTGTGCCTTTCTTCCCTCAGTAGATAGTCGGAAGCAGTGGCCTCTAAACTTTTTGATTACATAGAATAAGTATTATGAGGCTGTGTATGGTGCGGTGGGTCACGCCTGTAATCTCAGCACTTTGGGAGGCCGAGGCGGGAGGATCATAGGATCATGAGGTCAGGAGTTCGAGACCGGCTTGGCCAACATGGTGAAACCCCATCTCTACTAAAAATTTTAAAAACTAGCTGGCCGTGGTGGCACACACCTGTAATACCAGCTACTCGGGAGGCTGAGGCAGGAGAATTGCTTGAACCCGGGAGGCCGAGGTTGCAGTGAGCTGAGATTGCACCATTGCACTCTAGCCTGGACAACACAGTGAGATTCCACCTGGGAGAAAAAAAAAAGTGACTGGGTCATGAGGGCTCTGTCTTCATGAATGGATTAATGGATTAATGGGTTATCATGGGAGTGGAACTGATGGCTTTAAAAGAAGAGAGAACAGGGCTAGCACACACAGCCCTTCACCGTGTGATAGTCTCCACCACCTCAGGACTCTGAAGAGAATGCCCACCAGCAAGAAGGCTCTCACCAGAGGTGGCCCTTTGACCCTGGACTTCTCGGCCCTCATGACTATAAGAAAAAAATTCCTTTTAAAAATAACTTATCCAGTTTCAGGTATTCTGCTATAAGCAACAGAAAATGGACTAATATATTCATGCTGTAAATCAGGGGGAAAGTGGCAGGTAAGGTGATATATTCCCAAGTGCCTCAGACTCCAAATCACAAAGAATTTTTCAGAGCTAGCCAGATTCTCTCATAGTTCTGCTCAGAATGTTTCATAAGAATGATCTTGCAAACTGAAGCTTTCAACCTGGCCTGGATACCTTAAGAATATTTTATAAAGTCAATCCTCTGAACTGTACCCATCAGCAGACCTAGGTTACCTGCACAGTGTACCTCAAAGCCATGCCTTGTCTGAATTCACACAGAAAGCTTTTAGAGCCATGGCACTATGACGGAGGGAAAAAAAGTGTGGAGCACATCTCATGAAATGCACAAACAACATGGCTCACAACAAACTCAGCAGAATGCTCAATCTTTAGAAACCCAGGATGGCTAAAATAATACAATGACAACTTTTGGTAAGGACATGGAGAAACTGAAACTCTCATACATTATTGGTGGGATTTTAAAATAATGCAGCCATTCTGGAAAACAATCTGGCAGTTCCCCAAGATGTTTAACATAAAATTACCACATCTCAAACATTCCGCTCCTAGGTATATACCCAAGAGATTTAAAAATCTATATCCACACAAAAACATGAATGTTCGTAACAGTAAAAAAGTGAAAACAACATAATATCCAACAACTGATGAATACGTAAACAAAATGTGTATACCTATATACCTATATAATGGAATATTATTTGGTAATAAAAAGAAATTAAGTACTGAATTCATGCTACAACATGGGTAAACCTTGAAAACATTATGATATAAATGGAAGCAGTCAGATATAAAAGACTACATATTGCATGATTCTAGTTTGTGAAATATCTGGATAGAGACAGAAAAAAAAATCCAAAGACAGAAAGTTGATTAGTTGGTTGCCAGGGGCTTTGGACAGAGAGGATGGAGAGTGACTGCTGATGGGCATGGAGTTCCTTTTTCAGGTGATGAAAATCTTCAAAAATTAGACAGTGGTGATAAGTATACAACTCTGAATATACTAAAAAACCACCTTATTGTATACTATAAAATGGTGAATTTTATAATTTATCATATATAAATTACATTTTAGTAAAGCAGTTAATCATCATCATCATCATCATTTTAATGACTAATGAAATGTGGTATCCTGGATTGGATCCAAGAAAAGAAAAAGGACATAGTGGAAACTTTGATGAAATCCAAATAAAGCCTGTAGTTTGATTAGTAGTGCTGTACCAAGTCCCTGGTATTTCTTAGTTTTGATAAATGTACGATGGCACTGTAAGAAGTTCACAATAAGGGAAGCTGGGTGAAATGTACATGGGAACTCTTAAATCACTTCAAAGTAAAAAAATTTTTAATGATAATGCAAAAACTTAAAGTACTGTACTTCAATACTACAGATACAATGCAGTTACAGGAAAGAATAATTTAGATCTACATGTATTTGATAAGAAAAGATGTCTGTGTTATGAAGTTTTTAAAAACAGCAAGCTGCAGAATGTATGCAGATTAGTATGATTGCATTTCCTTACAAACTTACATGCAATGTTTGTGTGCAGTGTGTTTGTCATCAGGGGAACAGGATTTTCACCTTATCCTTCATACGTGTGTGTCCTATGCAATTTTCACAACAGACACACATAAATTTGTAATTTAAGAAAGCCACAATAAAAACAATTTTTAACATTTTGAGTTTTAAACACTCACATTTAAATCCCCTCAGAAGCTGCCTGCCAGGAAGGAATGGAAGATACACTTCTATCTAGGTTTTGCCTGGAATGTGGAGAAGGAATCCACATCCAAGAACATCCCTCTGCTCTATGGTTATTTCCACCTCTAGGAATAAGGAGTATCACATCAGTACCATGCATTCTAAGAACAGCAAGTTACTGACAATCCTTGAAGTTAAATGCTGGGTGTACATGGATTCATTATAACATTCTCTCTACTTTTGTGTATGTTTCACAATTTTCTTTTCTTTTTGCCCAGGCTAGAGTGCAGTGGTGCGATCTCAGCTCATTGCAACCTCCACCTCCTGACAAGTAATTCTCCTGCCTCAGCCTCCCAAGTAGCCAGATTACAGGTGCCCACCACCATACTTGGCTAATTTTAGTTTTTTTTTGTTTTTTGTTTTTTGAGAGGGAGTCCCACTCTGTAGCCCAGGCTGGAGTGCAATGGCACTATCTAGGCTCACTGCAACCTCTGCCTCCTGGGTTCAAGTGATTTTCTTTTCTCAGCCTCCCAAGTAGCTGAGATTACAGGCATATGCCACCACATCCAGCTAATTTTTGTATTTTTAGTAGAGACAGGGTTTCATCATGTTGGCCAGGCTGGTCTCGAACTCTTGACCTCAGGTGATCCACCTGCCTCGGCCTCCCAAAGTGCCAGGATTACAGGCGTGAGCCACTATGTCCAGCCTAATTTTTGTATCTTTAGTAGAGACTGGGTTTCACCATGGTGGCCAGGCTGGTCTCGAACTCCTGGCCTCAAGTGATCCACCCGCCTTTGCCTCCCAAAGTACTAGGATTACAGGCATGAGCCACTGCACCCAGCCCAAAGTTTCACAATTTTCATAATATAAAGTTAAAAAAAAGTACTAATAAAAGTGCCCTATAGGTTTGATCTGTATGAACTCTCTCTCCTTAATTACCTGGGAACCAGGATTAAGACTCATGACTATTATTCTAGGCAAAGACTCACTACTGTACAATCTATCCTAAAACCTTCTTTTACCCTACATACTGCAGTGACCAAAAAGAGTAGCTTGCAGTGCACTAATCTCATAAAATCACTATCAGAGAAAAACTAGAGACAGAACAATAAGACAAATGTTTAGATCAAAAGTGTCTAATCTTTTGGTTTCCCTGGGCCATACTAGAAGAAGAAAAATTGTCTTGAGCCCCAGATAAAATACACTAACACTAATGACAGCTGATGAGCTTTAAAAAAAAAAAAAAAAATCACAAAAAAAATTTCATAATGTGTTAAGAAAGTTTGTCAATTTGTGTTGGGTCACATTCAAAGCCGTCCTGGGTCTCTGAGCCAGAGGCTGGATGAGCTTGATTTAGATGGAGATAAGGGCAAGTGAATCAGGCCTCCTGAAATACTGGGCTCCCTAAATAAAGGATATTGCAGGTGTTTAAAGGGGAAAGGAAATGCCAGTGTTAGAACTGATACACTCACTATTCTTCCTTGCAGAAAATCATCAGTTTCCTACCTTTGAGTGGCTTATCTACAAGGGTTGTTACATGTCTGCAGTCATCAGGATCGTAAAAATCAGAGGTAAAGTTGTTTTCATTAGGGAATCTGGCAACTTACAAGAAAGAAGCTCAAGCCTACATTATGTTAGGGCTTAATGTTTGACAAGTATTCTTGTCTTCAGTGGTTTATCTCGAGATGAAATGCTTTACCTCTTACTGTGGGACTAATGTGTCCCTCCAGTTTGCAATATAAAATGGACTTCTCACTATGAACCTTACAGAAAGAGCTTGACAACCTCTGTCCTAGAAAGCAAGCCTTCTGAGAGCCGGGCCCAAGTAGCTTCTGTCTCCTCTGAGCAAAGCCCAGCGCCAGCCATAGCACAGGAACCTGGGCAGGCAGTACACCCTCAGGGACTGCCTGTGACCCCTACTAACCAGTGCGGAACAAAGGTGCTGAAGATATGAGTTATTCAGAGGCCTAGGGGAACTGACTTATAGAAAATGCTTATTAGCACATGGCCTAGCATAAGGAGTTCTTCAAATCTGAGTCTCCACGCCACTCCACCTCTCATCCCTTTTCCTGAATTCTGTCTTTACTGATTTATCTAATCATCCAGCAAAGAACAAATCACTCCAAAGCCATGGCAGGCTAGAACACAACTAGTTACTCCAGCACTGATGGAGTTCTATGACTCCCTCCATAAAATCAACTGAGTAGAATATTGAACAGCTCTTCTGAACATCTGCAGACAAATATAATTGAGAAACCCTTCCACTTGGGAATGATCTCAAACTTTTCAATTATTTACTAGGGGATCAAACACAAGCACAGAAACACAATAGGCAAATTTCACTTAAGCTTGGCTTTTGTCCTCTGGGGTTTCATTTTCATTATTGTTCAGGTTTGGTTTTTAAGTTTTGCCTTTCAATGATGTGGCTTGGTACAGAGAACCCTCTCCTGCTTTTGATTTTATTCTTTCAGAATCTGAAAGGAAGTCAGCTGTCCTTTCTCGGCTTCAGTTCCTTCATCTGTATAATGAAGTTGTTCTAAATTATTTTTCATGTCTCTTCTAACTTTAAAATGTTATAACATATGCGCACACCTTTGTGAGTCCTGATGACGGTCCCAACACAGACCAAGCTAAACATGTGACTAACATTTCCCCAGAGGCACTTGGTTGAGCCTCCCAGGGTTGGGGGCAGGCAGTGTACCTGCCCTATCTGGCGTCCCACTCCTGGGGTGTGCCTTCTCTCCCAAATGACCCCTTTCAGATCAAGTACAAGGCAACTCTTCTCAACTGGAGGCCTCCCCCAATGCCAGGTAGCCTTTACTTCTCTCTCCCTTCTCTGACCTCTAACCACAATACTTGAGGACAACATAAACGGGCACTTGATTTTTCTCCCATTTTGTCATAGGGAATTTTATATCATGTTGAACAGTCTGTCAAGAAACGACTGCCTGATGATTTGTTGAAAGAGTCTACATCACACTGAAAAAGGAGATGGGTAAAGCAGTAAGACTTGGTCAAAGGCCAGTAGCAGTTTTAAAGTAGAGAAAGAATCAGCAGATACCTCATGTCTGGATTGAGCCCCACTCTTCCATTCCAGAATTTCATTCATGCTTTCAAATATACCATGCTTTTAGCCAAAAAATTAACACGCTGACACACTTAATGAGTAATTTTATTTAAAAATATGCTAACTTGTTCTAGCATAGAAAGTTTAGAGGCAGGATATGGAAATCAAAAATAAATTTGCTGCTCTAATTTCTTATAACTTCCAACTTGTTGTAAAACAAAAAGGCCCTAAGAACTCAGAACAAATTCTTAGCTCTGGCGAAATTATCTTCTTTTGTATTACCTTCCACTCTTATCTAAACCTGATTTCAAATTTCAAAAGTAAGCAAGACCAAATTTGGGAGAAATAAACAAAAAAGAATGAGCAAGGGGTGAAAATAAGAGTTCACTATATTCGTTTGTTTTCATGCTGCTGATGAAAACATACCCAAAAATGAGCAATTTACAAAAGAAAGAGGTTTATCGGACTTACAGTTCCACAGGGCTAAAGGCAAGGAAGAGCAAGTCACATCTTATATGGATGGCAGCAGGCAAAGAAAGACCTTGTCAAGAGAAACTCCCATTTTTAAAACTATTGTGAGACTCATTCACTATCACAAGAACAGCATGGGAAAGACCACGGGGTCCCATCTACAACATGTGGGAATTATGGAAGTTACAAGATGAGATTTGGATGGGAATACAGAGTCAAACCATATTACTCATGATGTAATTATTCCAAATGAGGAATCCACTGCTTAGCTAAAGGCAATGATGAAAAACAAAAAAGGGCGGGGGATGGGGAAACAAAAAAAGGCAGGTAGGGGGCGAGGGGAGAAACCTAACATTTATCCATTCATGTTCCATTGTACAAACGATGTTTTAGGAATTTATTCTTTCTGAGACCCTCTCTGGCCCAGCACTGGACAATCTCATATCATGACTAAAATGGTTGACTTCTATCATTAAGGACTTTACCCTAACTTAGAACCACTGAAGAACTACCAAAGATTTTGGTCAGAAAGGGCCTTTGGTCATCACCCTGTATTTGATTTACCTTGTTTTAGTGGCAGATTTATCACCTGTACTCACATCCAAGTCGAAGGGGCTCCAAAGCCCAGCTCTTTCTATGGCATGATATTTTATTCCCGGGGTGGAGAGAATCAGGAATCCAAGTCCAAAGCTATGCCACTTAAACATGGGAAGCCAGCATACATTTTTACAAACTTTGCTTTTTTTTTTTTTTTCAAACTTTGTTCTTGAAAGCCCATCAGAATGACAGAAGTACAGATTATTGCCAAAATGACCTAGAGAATTGGAGCATAGGGAGAACACAAGCGGCCATCAGCAAATAAATTTTTTCCCAAACACAATTTGAAAAGAAGAAAAGAGAGGGGAAGCCACAAGCAGAATATGCTCCAAGGGGGCTGCAGCTGGCATGAAAGCTTATCTTCCTGGTCCCTAAATAAGTTCTGGGTTCCTGCGGCAGCTATGGGGCAAGAAAGACTGGGACACTGGTTATAAGCAGGAGAACGCAGGCGGACAAGGGGACTACTGCTGCCAGAGAAGAGAAGTTGTATAGCAGGCGAGGAAAACCCAAGGAGGAGGCCTATGAGCAGGCCAAGCTGGGCCCTCTGCACAGAGGCTCGATTCTGTGATGAGATGAGAGTTCACGTATTTGCCTCCCATCGCTAGACTATGAATAAGGTAACCGCGTAATTTATCATCTGAAGTGTGGAACTTTGAGGTTCAAAGACAGTGCTCTTATCCAGGACAAAAGGCATAAACAGGGAATGTCCCAGGCCACACCACATGGACATAGGGTCTCTCTAGGCATGAGTTCCTCAGGGCTGGAAGCATGTTTCATTCTGCCCTGTATTCTCAAGACCAAGGAGGCTCTCAGTAAACACTGGCTAAACAACTGATGTGACTACTTTCTCCAGTAAATCAAATTTACCAAAAGCAATCTGTGTAGTATTCCTACCAGGACTGCCTTGTTGCACAAGTCCAGGAGGCACTGTCACAGCCCCATGCAGCAGCTGTGTTCACATAAAAGGAGAAGCACTTTTTTAAAAAAATTTGTTTTTAAACCCTCTCTAAATGAGCTTTGAAATTAACTTCCTCCACATCCACAGCCAACCAAAACTCTGCCCTGAAGCCACTTTCCCATTGAACTTGCTGTGACCTTCTATGTTCATCCCTCCCTTGGCAGGGGAAGACTGTCAGAGCCCTGAAAGCTGCAGAGACAGCTGATGCCCCATGCTGTGAGCCCAGAGCCTTTTTTCACTAGGCTGCTCCAATTTTGGCATTATTTGACTTTGCAACTCAAATCAAAGATCATCAGGCATGACCAGCAGATCTGCATGCTCAAGTCTAGATGCTGACAGCAATACTGAGAGTCAGCACACACATTAAGAGCAGAAAGATCCTAAAGCTTGTTCTAAGTCCTTTCCCTGTTTGCATCAGTTTGCTGTAATTATCCACAGGTAAGGTACTAAACAAGGGCCCTGGGATTTGTCTCTTTTCCGAGGAGAAAACACCCAAAAAGCACAAGTGAACTTTTTTGCAAGTGTGTTTCAGGGAAGTCCAGAAACAAGCACACAGCAGGAGCTAGCACTGGGCCCTCAGACTGACAGCTGTGAGTCCTATTAATGGACCTCCAGCACCCTTCTTACATTTCACTGTTTTAATCCAAGCTACCAAACAATTCTAATGAGACCATTAACTATTCAGGTGCCTCTGAAGCAATCATCTGAAAGTCCTCCCACAAGAGTGGGTAGAATGTGAGTAAAAAAGAGAAATGGGGAGGAAAGCAGTGGGACCACTGGCCAGACCTCAAAGTGCCTTGCATTTTTTGGATCCCATTATCAGATCACATACTAGATGTATAAGGTGAATTCCCATGTTTATAAATCCTGGAATTACTTTACAAACTACATTGCTCTGTAATGTGTTCTGTGTTGCACCATACGTTGTATTAAAAACAATAGCTTGTAAAATGTAAGCAGTTAGTGGAAACAACCTGGTCCTCTCTGTTTTTCTTGAAAGGATGGGTTTTCAAGTAGAACTATGGCAGAGAACTAAAGAAATATTGTTTATAGGCATAATGCTCAAGATGTCTGCAAACAGGCCTTCCTTAGGTGAGGGAGATTCAAAGTTCCAAAACAGTAAGCATTGTAGAGAAATTAAAATCATTTTATTGAGGATTTACTGTGTGTGAAGCACAAGCTCATGTCTTAAACTACTTTCAGATGCCATTAGTAATTTTGTAACTACCTACCAATGCCAAATGCTCAAACTAGTTCCCCTAACATTCCAGTAATCCACCCTCAATCTCATTACCTCTTACCCACTGAACTATTTTCTAGGAACCTTTTATTTATCCTTAAATTGGCTGAAGACACCATCATAATTTTTTTACTTTCCAAGCTGTAATCTGGAACACCTAGTAGTCTGCTCAAAAACCTTCAATGAACAGTTAGAGTATGCTTAAAAAAGAGCTTAACCACCCTGGTGTGGCTTCATGCCCTCTGAGGTTGGGCACCAATGTCTTTCTAGGAAGCAGAATTCAGGGGAAGAGTTTGGGTTCTGAACCCAGATAGCCCTATTTCAGATGCCGGCTCTACCATTTATCTTCACCCATTAAAGGGGAATTACAACAGCAACTAACAAGATGGTCATGAGGATGAAGGGAAATAATTTGTATAAAAGAACTCAGCACAGGCCTGGTATGCAGAACTGTTCCATAAACGTTAGCTATTTCCATTATCCTCAGCTTCTTCCACTCACTGAACAAATATCTGAGCACTGCTGTGGGCCAGGCACTCTCCTGTCCTTCTGCTCACCTTACAGACTGAACAAAACAAAGCCCTTGCCCTCCGGAAGCCACCCAAGAATTGGGGGAGAGAGAGAATTCAGGCCTTCCCTACACATGATCCATAGGCCAAAGTGGAACTTCCCTAGCCTGCTCCAGCATTGCTCAGCACTATTTCCACCTGGAATGTTTACTTCTACATGTCGAAATCCTGCCTATCTTGTAAGATCTAGCTCCAGGTGCTGAATTTCCAGAAGCATTTGCTAGTTACCTCCACAGAAGGGCAGCCTGGACTCAGCACTCTGCATCTCTTGTAACTGGTTGGCTGTAACATGCAACACAAGGTCTTCCCATGCAAACCACATCTCCTCTGCTACAATCACTAGTTTAAAGGCAGGGAATATAATTTTTCTCTCTTTAACTCCCTGGCACATCTTACCTTCACACACACACACACACACACACACACACACACACACACACACACACAGAAGAGAGAGAGAGAGAGACAGTGTGAAATGGGCAAATAAATCCTAATTAGCCTCTCATCATGCTATGATTAAGCCACAAAACCTAAAGAGAAATCTGGACTACAAAGAGGTGTTAGGAAAGAAAAGAAATACCTTTGGAGAACCACATAATACAAATACACACCATCAGAGTTTAGTGACTTATCTTGGCTAAGAAGTTGTAAAGTCTCTTTCTTTATGTGACTACTTCTGTCGTCCTAGATGGGGTTGGGAAGCTGGTAAAGTTTTGGTAGACTGGCAAACTTCTAAGATTTGCATGCTTTTACACCCATGAATCAAAAACAGAGAAAGATCAAGGCTTTACACACTTTCAGGATGTCATCAGAGTATCCAGTTTCTAATATGCATTGAACAGCGCCAGTACAGAACAGAGGGAGGATTCATCCATTTGTCTAGAGGGCTTCAGACAGATGTGTACTGTGCTCTCAGATTCAAGGCTGAATCAGTAATGAACAGGAATGGTTAATGATGTCCAGCCAGAATTGGTTCAGTATGATTCAGAGTTCAGAGATAGCACATCACTGTTAAGCAGGGTCAAAGAGGCCTAGCTTCCACCCCTCCTGGAACCCCAGGGGGCAACTGTAACCAATGGACCAGAGAGGAATGGTCAGTGGCCTTCAGAGCCCCCTCGTCCTCACACTGGGGTAGTCTAATCAGATAACAAATAACCCTCAGAAAACTGAGCCTTTGATTTCAAATAAGAAACATGTTGTATTCTAGAGAAGCAAAAGAACAAATGAAACAGACATTTCTTTAATAGCCATAACCCAACTTTAGTGAAGACTGTCCAGCACTAAGCAAGTAATAGGCTCATAACTGAAAAACAGGATGAGTCTATCTGGAGAAAGATTTTTCCATATAACTGAGGACTGATTCTGAATGTCTGAAGTTTCTACTTAGTTAATGGAAATCTCCTAAAATGTACTAGGCATGTCTATTATAGAGAATATTCTAGAGTTTGGCTTTTCTTGAAGACACCACTACAAATATAGTCATTGTGCTAAGCTAAAGTCCAAGAGTTGCTTTTCAGGGTCCTATAAAATAGAAGAAATCAGAGGAGGCCTCTGTCATATCCAGGTTCTTGGTCTTCCCTGACCTTCACTTGCTGCTGAGACACTGGAGGAGACAAACTTCTCCACAAGTTTTAGTTTAGGAGGTGGCAGGAATAGCTTGGAGGAACAGATTTGGTAGGGTAGCCTCTGGCTGTCCTGAGCTGGTGTCATACATCCTTTAAGCGAGGGGGATCTAAAAGGTTGCTTTCAGGAAAGCCATGTGCCTTCTGGAGATGGAACTGTTCAATCCCTCATTATGGTCATTTATCAATAAATATTTACTGAGTGGCCACCATGTCCCAAGTACTGTTTTAGGCAATAGAGACTCTAATGACTTTGCCTGTCTTGCTTAACTGCAATCAGACCTCTGGCATCAGAGGTCTCTGCCTCAAGAATCTTACATTCAAGTAGAGGGAATTTCAGATAATGGCAAAGTAATTGGCTGAGGTTAGAGACTGTTTAGGTAGGGAGGTCAGAGAAGGTTTCTAAACAGTGAGTTTAAGCTAAGACCCAAATGATAGAATGTAGCTCATAACGCAGAGATGGGGTAAAGCCAACTAGCCATTAGAAAGCCCTCTAAAACACATTCTAGAGACAGAAAGACAAAGGTAGCTAGACAACAGTAAAAGACCAGCAGGAATGAGAATAAGGCCAAGAGACAGCTAGGGCTAGGCCTTGGGCATAGGTCATTTACCCTTGTAAGGTAAATGTTTTAATTTTATTTTAAGTATAATGGGAAGACACTGGAGAGAGTTAGGCTGACAAATGATAGAACCCAATTTATGATGTTAAAAATTTCTTGGGCTGGATGCGGTGGCTCACACCTGTAATCCCAGAACTTTGGAAGGCCAAGGAGGGCAGATCACCTGAGGTCAGGTGTCTCAGACCAGCCTGACCAATATGATGAAAACTTGTCTCTACTAAAAATACAAAAAAATTAGCCAGGAATGGTGGCACATGCCTGTAGTCCCAGCTACTCAGGAGGCTGAGGCAGGAGAATCGCTTGAACCTGGGAGGCGGAGGTTGCAGTGAGCCAAGATCACTCCACTGCACTCCAGCTAGGGCAACAGAGTGAGATTCTGTCTCAAAAAAATGATTACTTGATATGCTGTGTGCACTGGAGGCTTCACCATGGCC
This sequence comes from Plecturocebus donacophilus, assembly GCA_004027715.1. Taxonomy (NCBI): domain Eukaryota; kingdom Metazoa; phylum Chordata; class Mammalia; order Primates; family Pitheciidae; genus Plecturocebus; species Plecturocebus donacophilus. Next base: position 59,305 of record PVKP010010090.1, read on the forward strand.
AACCCTGTTTGTAAACTGTGCTGATGTGAAAATAGCATATGGTGGTTAAGAGTGCAGACTCTGGACCTAGATTCTGCCACTTACTACCTGTGTAATTTTGAGTCAATTAATTCCTCTATATGCCTCAGTTTCTGCATCTGTCAAAGGAAGATATTTGCTGTTTTAGTTTCCACTTTAAGAGCAAAAGTAAAAGAGGGGGCATCTAAGGGTCTAAATATCACTAATATGACACACTGCTTTCCAAGAGGCCTCTAGCATATTAATCTGTTCTCTCCTCTCTCCCTCCTTCTCTCCCTCCCCACCCAAACCCCAAAGGAAATAGACAGGTGGCACAATCTTGTTAACAAAGTAAAAAGTGCCCCCTCCTTTTTATTGCTGGAGACTATCACTACGGTGAAAGGAAGAAGTATGCCCAATATGTGAATTAGGATTTAGTGCACCACTCAGTAGGACACTGTTTCTTAAAGGTAAAGCCAATCTTCTCTTGTATAAAAAGGTTTTCCTTCTCAAAGTGAAAAATATCTCTGTGGCTAAAGTCATTCATGCTGAGCATTTGAGTAACATGGTAGACTCCCACATGCCTGATTGTTCATTTTCTAACAGCTGCAGACAGAATCTAGTGAACTCTTTAATGATGCAGGGGGCTTTCAGCCTGCCACGCAACCTCTATTACAGCAAACATACAGTTATCAGTATCAGGAAGCCCGGCTTCTCCCTTGAAAAGGCAAGAGCAGGTGAGTGTATCAATATTCCTTATACAACATGAAAACTAGACTTTCTTTTTTTTTTTTTTTTTTTAATTGAGACAGGGTTTCACCATGTTGGTCAGGCTGGTCTTGAACTCCTGACTCAGGTGATCCACCCATCTCAGCCTCCCAAAGTACTGGGATTACAAGCATGAGCCACCATGCCCAGCAGAAGAAAACTAGACTTTCTATGTCTAGATTTCCCTCACTGGGACCCCGTATGTTATAATATCACGATTTTTCTATTTTGAATTTTCTGAGAACAAACCACAATTTAAATTCAAGTTCTTCAATTACTAACAAAGGTTACGATGGATGCAAAGGCTTTTATCCAACTAAAACTCATTTTCTGAATGTATTGGATAGGAAGGAAACAAGGAATATTCTGGCTGATTCCCAGGTGTCCCCTCCCACTGGCTTACCCCTCCCTACTTCATTCTCATGAGAAATGAAAGTCACCCATGGGATCTGGATGCCCATTAGAATCTTCCTGCCTTACAGAAACCATGGCTACAAATTCATCCCTCTCATAAAACTATACTGAATTAGGATACAACTATAAGAAATCGTCACAGGGATTTTTGTTTTTTTAATGACAAGTCACATTAAGTAAAAAACACAAAGAAAAGGCTACCTCAAATACAAGCAAGCCGGAGACATTATACAGCTTAATATAATCAAATTTATTTATTTAGTTTCTGTTTTTGTTTTTGTTTTTGAGACAGAGTCTAGCTCTGTTGCCCATGCTGGAGCGCAGTAGCGCAATCTCAGCTAACCACAACCTCCGCCTCCCACATTCAAGTGATTCTCCTGCCTCAGCCTCCCAAGTAGCTGGGAGTACAGGTGCGTACCACCATGCCAGGCTAATTTTTTTTTCCTTTCTTTGTATTTTTAGTAGAGATGGAGTTTCACTACATTGGCCAGGCTGGTCTCAAACTCCTGACCTCGTGATCTGTCTGTCTCGGCCTCCCAATGTTTTTTGTTTTTCTTTTAAGAAGGGGTCTCACTCTGTCACCCAGGCTGGAATACAGCAGCGTGATCCTGGCTCACCACAATCTCCACCTCCCGGGCTCAAGCAATCCTCCCACCTCAGCCTCCCAAGTAGCTGGGGTTACAGGCATACGCCACCATGCCCGGCTTTTTTTTTTTTTTGGTAAAGATGGACTTTCACCATGTTGCCCAGGCTAATATAATTAAATTTAATAAGCAGTTACTATATACTGGGTACTGCTGTGCAAGCAATGGGTTCAGACACATACAAAAAATCAAACTATGGCCCTCTTCTGCAAAAATATCAGTATTATAGTTGATATCAATATTAGTTAAAACAAGTATGCAAATGGCAACAACATAAAGCAAAACACGGTCTGGCAAAGTGTAGTGTGAGCTCGGTGGTTGAGAACAAGCCATTTGAACTGGGAAAAACTAGCACAGGCTTCACAGGAGCCATAGCATTTAAGCTGAGTCTTCCATCATGAAGAGAAATTTGACAAGGACAACAAAAGGCAATCCATACTGAGGAAAGAGAATGGGGTGGTGGGAGGATGCACCAAATGGGTGTGACTACAGTATGGAGGGAACGTGGTGGAAGAAAAGCAAAGAATGGCATATTTGGGACAAAAATATTAGAAGGTGTTAAGTATTCTTCTTTAGGCAGCAGAGAACTCAAGGCTACGGAGCAGAGGTGGATGAACAAATCTGTGTTTTAGAAAGCTCACGTGTAAAAGATGTAGTTCTGAATACAAAAAAAAAAAAAAAAAGAGAGAGAGAGAGAGAAAGGGAGCCACTTGGCCTAGGGAGAGAAAATAGCTGGAAAGCAGCTTCAACAGGCTATGGAAGAGAGAAATGGCATCTGATTCCTACTGCAGAGGCAGACTTAGAAGAAAAAAAGGCAGAGGTCTGATTGGTAAATGCTTCAGATAAAATAATAGATGACATTTTCTTCATGCTTTTCTGCCATTTTCAAATAGGTACACATTCTTAAAGGTGAGGGGGAACAAACATAATTATTTCAGAGAAAAAAAATCTACTAAAATGTATTGACAATTGGATTGTGTGTGCTGGAAAAGAGGAACATTTGAGACATAAAGAGTTAAAAGTGGCCGGGCGTGGTGGCTCACACCTGGAATCCCAGCACTTTGGGAGGCCAGAGGCGGGCAGATCAAGAGATCAGGAGTTCCAGACCAGCCTGGCTAATATGGTGAAACCCCGTCTAAAAATACAAAACTTAGTTGGGCGTGGTGGCGCGCCTCTGTAATCCCAGCCTGTAATTCCAGCTACTTGGGAGGCTGAGGCAGAAGAATCATTTGAACCTGGGAGGCAGAGGTTGCAATGAGCCGCGATCGTGCCACTACATTGTAGCCTGGGCGACAGAGCGAGATTCCATCTCAAAAAAACAAAACAAAACAAAAATTAGCCGGGCGCAGTGGAGCATGCCTATAGTCCCGGCTACTCAAAGAGGCTGAGAGGCAGGAGAATCACTTGAACCCAGGAGGTGGAGGCTGCAGTGAGCCGAGATTGTGCCACTGCACTCCAGCCTGGCCCACAGAGTGAGACTCCATCTCAAAAAAAAAAAAAAAAAAAAAAAAAAAAAACAGGGCCAGCGCAGTAGGGCTCACGCTGTAATCCCAGCACTTTAGGAGGCTGAGGTGGGCAGATCACTTGAGCTCACAAGTTTGAAATTAGCCTGGGGAACATGGTAAAACCCCATTTCTACCAAAAAATATATATATAATAAATTATTTTTTTTAAGTTAAAAATTAACTTAAAAAAGACTTTCACTGATGGTGACCGGTCATGCCTCAAACCTAAACAAGAACAAAGTTTGAGGAAAGGAAACATATTTCATCCACCATCATCTTCTGACCAACGAGAAAAGTGAAAGGGTATTAAATCTAGTTCAGGTCCCACTTTCCCAGAGCCAGACTAAAATTACTCTGCAGTGCTCATGAAAACACAGTTTTCTTTCTTTTTTTTTTTTTTACTTCTTTTTTTTTTTTTTGAGACGGAGTCTTGCTCTGTCATCCAGGCTGGAATGCAGTGGTATGATCTCAGCTCACTGCAACCTCCACCTCCCTGGTTCACACACTTCTCCTGCCTCAGCCTCCCCATAGCTGGGATTATAGGCGTGCCACCACCACGCCTGGCTAAGTTTTGTATTTTTAGTAGAGATGGGGTTTTCCCATGTTGCCCAGGCTAATCTCGAACTCCTGACTTCAGTTGATTCACCTGCCTTGGCCTCACAAAGTGCTGGGATTACAGGCGTGAGGCACCGTGCCCAACCTAAGCAAAATAAATATAAACAAAGGAATGTGTAAACAATATGACAACAGGATATGGTCAAGAAATCATTTTCAAGTTTAAAGTCCTTTTTAAAGTGTCCTTAGCATGCCAGGAATGCATATGCTAATAAGTTAGTTCTCTAATTTTTTAAGACATTAGATAATGTTATTGCACTATTTGGCCCAAAAGTATCATGGTCTGTATTACTATATTCACTAAGTTAAATCATATTTCTCCATAGTCTTAAGTTAATTCTCTCATATTAAGTGATATTTGTTCCTATTACCCTGTCACTTCAAATCTGAAATGCTGAATTAGGAGACTTTTCAGTTCAAAAGCCAATGGACAACTGGCTTCTGTCCAACTTAAGTACAAATAAAACTAAATATATACATGAGTAAAATTATTAGGTTTGTACCAGTGTCAATATCCTGGTTGTGATTTGATACCATAGTTTGGCCAAATGTTACCATTTTGGGAAACTGAGCATTTATTAGAAGAATCTCTCTATATTTTTCCTTATATCTGCATGTGAATCTATAACTACCTCAATTTTAAAAGGGAGACGGTAGCCAAAAAAAAAAAAAAAAAAAGCCAATGGGCAACTCTGTCCTGTGAAACCCTATTTGTTTTGACCACACAGAGACCAGCAACAAAAAGGGAAGCTTTGCAGAGACTAGATTGGTGGTTATCAGGGTGTCTGAGGCATTTAGCTAGGGTAATACAAAATTTCAATTAGACAAGAAGAATAACTTTAAGGGATCTATTGTACAACATGGTGACTATAGCTATTAATAATGTACTATATTCTTAAAAATCGCTGATGGCCGGGAGTGGTGGCTCACACCTGACATCCTAGCACTTTGGGGAGGCCAAGGTGGGTGGATCACCTGAGGTCAGGAGTTCGAGACAAGCCTGCCCAACATGGTGAAACCCTGTCTCCACTAAATATACAAAAATTAGCCAGGAATGGTGGTGCATGCCTGTGATCTCAGCTACTTGGGAGGCTGAGGTGGGAGAATAATTTGAACCAGGGAGGTGGAAGTTGTAGTGAGCCAAGACTGTGCCACTGCACTCCAGTCTGGGTGACAGAGCGAAATTCCATCTCCAAAAAAAAAAAAAAAAAAATCACTGAGAGATTTTAAATGTTCTCACCACAAAAAAATATGTGAGGTAATGCTCGATTTAGACATTCTACAAAGTATACATATTTAAAAACATCACGTTGTACATAATATATACAATTTTTGTGAATTAAAAGTACTTTTTTTTTTTTTGGAAATGAGTCTCCCTCTGTCATCCAGGCTGGAGTGCAGTGGCACAACCTTGGCTCACTACAACCTCCACCTCCTTGGTTCAAGTGATTCTCCCGCCTCAGCTTCCCAAGTAGCTAGGATTACAGACGTGTGCCACCACGCCCAGCTAATTTGTGTATTTTTAGCAGAGACAGGGTTTCACTGTGTTAGCCAGGCTTGGTCTCAAACTCCTGAACCCAGGTGATCTGCCCAACTTGGCCTCCCAGAGTGCTGGGATTACAGGGGTGAGCCACCACACCCAGCTGCATTAATTTTTTAATAAAAAAAACTTTTTATTTTTTAAAAATGGAGGCTTTAGAGCTAATTGCTTATAAGTGAAAGCATAAAAATGTATCAGATTCTGAATCTCACAGACCACAAGGTAAAAGGGAGAAAGAGAAGATTCGTGAATAATAAGCTTTACACAGTCCTGTAAAGAGGTAAAGCGGGTAGTATTATTGCTCTGCATTGTACAAACCAGGAAGCAAAGGTTCAGTGAGGTAAAGTGGTCTGCTCAAGTCTACGCACCAGAGTAAAGCAAGTATTCACAACTCAATGTAAAAACACAAAAAGGAAATGTAATTTCCTATTAGGAGAGGACTGGGTGAGGAGAGGCAGAAAGGAGGAGGATGGATAAATACACCTAAGCTAACATTACTTAAGTAGCATAATCTCCAAAGCATCAGTGTAAATATCCAGACTCATGACCTGTTACAAGGCTTTATATCATGTGCTATAGAGAAGGAGATACAGTTAAATGTGTCCCTACCCAACACCAGAGGGTGCAGAATCTCACCCTCAACTAAAAATGACTGATGCTACTAAGAGTATGACACAGGCCAAAGCAAACCTTTGAATCCCTGATGGATAGGCCTCTATAATGGCAAGGTATTATACAACCTGGCCTGCAATTTTATTATTCTTATTTGACCATCAAAAAATCTTGTGGAATACCATGAACAGGAAAGGTTAGGGGACTTTTCACTTATTAGACAAATTTTACTGAGTAACAACTATGTGCCCAGGCACTAAGCAAGGTGTTACAGGTAAAATTACCATTTATTTTATTTTTTTTTTTTTTAGAATAAAAAGAATAAAAGAGAGAAAGAAAGAGGAAGAGATTTTAGAAAAAGAGAGAAAAGGAGAAAGAAACTGCAAAAGGAAGAAAAAAAAGAATGAAAGAGAGAAAGAAAGAGGAAGAGATTTTAGAAA
>PVKP010010091.1:0-65849 GCA_004027715.1 Plecturocebus donacophilus
GCAACAAATTACACTGCCACCTGTGTACCTATGCAACAATATTGTATGTTCTTCACATGTACCCCAAAACCTAAAATGCAATAAAAAATAAAATAAAATAAAATAAAAAAAAGAAAAGTAATTGTCACACTTCTCTTAGTTTCAACTTTCTCATCAGTGAAATACAAAGTTAAACCTAGATTGCAGGATATGTGGAAGAATTAGAACAAATAAATGTAATATGTCTGGCAGAGAGATACTCATTAAATTCTACCTACTGTTTAGCTCTCATCCATTAAATGCATAGATTCGTGAAATATTACCTCACTCTTCTTCACCACCATCTCCCACCCAAATGTCTACCCATCTAACTAAATTCAGACATTTCTCAGGAAAAATTAGAGATTAATATGAGGCCTGGAAATTTTCCACACAAATCCAGATGAATAAAGGATAAATCTAGGCCTCTGTAGATTTTCTTTCTTGGATATTTACCAGGAGATAATCTCTAGGGAGATCCAAATAAGGTCTTGGTTAAAAGTATTGTGGAAACTGACGTCTTGACAGCCAAATATCTAAAATTTAACCATGAGTTTGCAAGGTTTAGGTTGCTTGGAAGAGGGGGAAATAGTTGAGATTGAGTTTAGAAAATGAGCCATTTAATGCAACTATATATTATTTTGTTACTTCTTAGGCAAAAATATTAACAAAATTAGAAAACCACCTTCACAGTTTGTAAAGCTTTCATATTAATTATCTTATTTGACTCTTCAAAAACCTGAGAAATAAACACATTGGAAGTTCACTTTTTACATGGTTTATTTACCTAAGGACTAAAGAGAATTTTCCTAAGCCAAGCAGGGCTTCCCTCAAACTGACGTTTCAACATCCTATTTTCCTTCCTCCTGAATTGTGCCAATGACAAGGCTCTGGTGTTGTATCTTTCCCCAGTGACTCCCAGTGAGGATCTCAGAGTTCTCTGACAGCTTGGTTCTCTTCTTGTGTTATCTCTTCTTGCTGGGACCACACACAAAGGAGAAAGAAAAGGCATGTGACTTTCTTGGGTCATAATTTCCTACAAATAATATAAAAACAAAAGATGCCTGCCTTGTCTACTGAAAAATATTAAGGTCAAAAAGGAAACTCAGGATCCTAATTTCATTCCACCGATTATTCCAACTCAATAAACTGATTTATTTATATTTAACAAGAAGTTTCACATTATTAGTAAAAATTTCATCAGAGGTATGCTTTTGTCAAGGATCTCTGTACAGTTCATTGCTATTTGGAGAAAGGAAAGAATATCTCAGTTATTCTTCAATATGTAAAAGTCGGATACATACCATGGTGTCTTTTGGCCGATTTATTTGTGCCTCCATAGTAATATGTTTGCTTATCTATGGAATTTACGTTGCATTGTATTGCAATTTGCAGAATTGTTAAAAGGTAACCTCTGTTAAAAGGTGAGCTCCTTGATGATAGAAGAGTGTCTGATTTTCTAAGGCCCAATATAGATTCTGTCACCTGCTATGTGATCACTAAATATTTGTTAAGTAAAGTGAACAATTAGAGACCCTCAATGTTTCTATTTCTGATAATATAATGGGCCAGAAAACTAGATTAAGTCTTATTTCAAACAACTAAGTTCTTAGTAAAATAATGTGTTTTAAATTTTTTTTAGTTTGGATCCATTAAATAAGCTAGAAAAAAAAGAAGAAGTCCTTTAGACAAGGCAGTAAGTGAAGATAATAACTAAGAAGCATGATGGAATATCAAAGGTAAATTTCACACTGAGTGTGTTATTTACTTGGATAAATTTGAGTATTGGTGTTCATAGTTTCAAAGGGCAGAAAGAATAGGAGACAAAATATTTCCCCAATGTAAGGTGTTTACCAGGATATCTTCCTGCCATAAAACTGTGGTACCAAAGACCATACACAATATATAATTTAAAACAAAAATAAACTTGTTCCCTCTCACCCAAGAGACATTAAACAAAACGAAATATCACAAACCTAAACACATAGCAGAGGAAAAAAACATTTCTATTCACAATTTACAATCTCAAGCTAACTTTGATTCAAGTTTTCAGTCTTAATTCACATGACTTTATTGATCCAACACCTCAAGATGAAAATTTAATTGCATACCATTGCTAATTTTCATAGGCACCTGGTAGAAGCAAACAAAACATTCCCAAGAGAAATTCAGTTTCATTCTAGGCCTCAGGAAAAAAACACAAATACAACATTAAAATCTACAGTTCATGGCCAGAAATAGCAAAACACACAAGGAAACAAGGTACCACGAGTGTGAAATAATAAAAACACCAGAGCAGAGCTAGGCCTGCTTAAATTTCACGTTTTGGAATTACAATGCATGGTCCATAAAATAGCTGCGTAATTGATATCCTTCTAAGATATCCACAATTTTTTTTTTTTTAAACAGAGCCTCTGCCTCCCAGGTTCAAGCAATTCTCCTGCCTCAGCCTCCCTTGCACCACCACAGCTGGCTAATTTTTGTAATTTTAGTATAAAATGAGTAGGCACAGGGTTTTGTCATGTTGCCCAGGCTGGTCTCCAACTCCTAGCCCCGAGTGATCTGCTGGCGTTGGCTCCCAAAGTGCTGGGATTACAGTTGTGTGCCACTGCAACAGGCCAACCCCACAACGATCTCTTAATGTTCCATATACTTGTGTAATTATATCTCTTGGATTGGGAGGGCTGGCTGTGGTGACTCACTCTAATAAATAGCACCCTTATAAATGTGATGGAATGTCACCACCATGATTATGACTGTGACTTGTGTCTTGCCAGTACTTTGTCTTTCATGCTTCCTTGACTTGCTTGCTTTGATGAAGTGAGCTGCTATGTTGGAGAGGCCCACGTGATGAGAAAATGACTGACCTAGAACCAGGTACCGTGAGAAATGGAGGTCCTTAATCCAATAGCGTGCAAGGAACTGAATTCCAGCAAAAAAAAAAACAAGTGAAGTGTGTTGAGATACAGATACAGCCCTGACTAATACCTTAATGTCAGCTTTGTGAGACTCTGAAGCAGAGGCTGCAGCTATGTTGTGCCTGGATTCCTGACCTACAGGCAATGGGAAATAATAAATGGATGTTGTTTTAAACCACTGTGTTTTTAGGTAATCTGTTATGCAGCAGGAGACAAATAATATATTACTATATTTAAATAAATAACAGATAAAGAATACATGTGGATATATTTTAGAAAACTGTAAAAAGAATAACCAAACGTTTTTGGAAAAGTACCAAATAAATCTTTCTGGAAATGAAAAATACAATATAAAATTTTTCTAAAAGTCAGTGGATGGATTTAATAGCATATTGACACAATAGATAAGAGAATTAATAAATTACAAGTCAAGTTTTGAGAAATGACCAAAAATACAACATCAAGGGATAGAGATGAAAAAAAATGTGTGAAAGAAGTTGCCAGGAAAGGAAAATGGAGTACAGTGAGTACTTTAAAAGACATGGCTGATAATTATCCAGAAACAATGAAAGCCATCAGCCAATCGTTTCAAGAAGCTCAATGAATCTTAAATAAATAAAAAGAAACCAATCCCGTTTCTAGACATGTTATAATAAAACTTCAGGGAGACAATTACGGTGTATAAAACATCATTGTCATCTTCAAAACCAACTGGTACCATTTACAGGGAAAAATTTAAGATAATCTCTGCAGATTTATTTATAATAAGGACAGTCAAAATGGAGAGGCAAAATGAAAACAAAGTACAAACACTAGTATTCATGAGGTAAGATTATAAGATAAAATACCTTCTATCACATTCTAAAATGCTAATATATGCATATGACTTATCTTTGGTCTTCCCCATTCTTTGAAAAATAGTTTGCATACTGTGACAAAAATTGAGCGAATGCCTCAGAATATCAGAATTTTGAAGCACTATTGAATTCTCCAAGCCAATTTCTGTCATCATAACAACTGTTAATTTTTTTAAAGAATTTTTATTAGAGTAAAATGGTTAAGGGGAAGCATTTCATCAATACACATGAAACAGTTTAAAATGCTAATTATGACTATAGTGAGTATATACATTTGTTTCTATTATAAGATTAAATGAAAAATTAGAATATACAATAATAGCATATGTCATTATGAACATTACATATATATTTAAAATTATTATACATATAAAAATGTGTACTTTTAAGCCAAATCCAGAAGGAAATGTCAAAATATAAAACAGTGGATAGCAATTATAGGATTAAAATATTTATCACTTTAATGTATTTATATAGTTTTTAAGATGAGCATAAAATATTTTTGAATATCACATACAGTCTTTCAAAACTCATGATCCTAATATTCTAATATTCGTTGGTAAATGTAATGAAAGGCAAACATAACTCAACACTTTTTCTAACTCAAAGAAAGTATAGCGGACTTGAGAGGTTTAGCCCTTACAAAAAGAGAAAAGGGGTCTTAACCTGTTTAAAATTTAAAGATCTCTGGTAACAATAAATTCTTAGGTTATAAGTTTATGAACCTGGCTTTAAAAAGATAAAATAATTTATGGAGGTAATCAAATTTCAGTTCCTAATAAAAACAGATAAGAAAAAGTGTGTATTGTATGTGTTAGGGGTAGATGATGTGAACACTCTTGAATTCCTTGGAAATCTTGGGGAGAGGCATTTATTTGGCATAACATCAGACTGAGTAAAGAGGACTTTTGTAAGAAATGAGACCATTGGAGATTGTGTAAAAACTTCAGTTCATTAACTCCCATCCTCCTGGATCATCTGTCATCAGAGTTCTAGAAATGAGTTTTCTTGTGATAAATTCTTCAGCCCATGCGTCAGAATTCTTGGAGATGTGATAAACTGAGGTTTCTGAGGTCACGATATCTCTCACAGTCATAAACACAGAGAGATCAGGCAATGGTAAGGGCATTAGACCATGACAGATCACAATTCAGAGTGTGGATGATACAAAAATTTGTATATGTTTTGTTTTCTTTGACAGTTTTGTGATCTTGACTTTTATACTTTGTATCTCATTTTTCAAATTTAAGTCAGAATGTGACTTAAGTATATTATCAGCTATTTACATACATTGTTTCTGAAGTCATTTTACCATTGGTTCCATTTTCAACTTATAGCTAGAGTTCTAATCAGCAGTATCATAATTTGTTATCCAAACACTAAGCCCCCATTATTTTGTCAGGATTACAATTAATAATATTTTAATGTCTTTCCAAAGAGATCTACATTCACAACACTTCAGTATTAAAATCAAGAGTACATATTAAAAGATTCACAAACCCCCGTCTCTCAATAATATATAATTGTATTCCTTCCAAGATTTGGGGCATCAGGTGCAAATTTAATGCATTGGTACAAGTAGTTTCAATCTTAGGATTCAGGAGAAAAACACTGTAGTTTCATGCAATGATTTTTTTTCTTTGATCTTCTCTGTTATCTAATTATGTCCAGGCTGATTGTACCATTGTGTTCTTATATTCCCTGAATTCATAACCACTATGGGCAAGTTTCTGATGAAAAATACACATCATAAATGAGAAATCACCACAGTATAAATTTTTATTATCTCTTTAAATTTCCTTTTAGACATCTTTCCATGTATATATGACGAATGAGTTTCATGTAACATAGACAAATTGTCAGCCCAGTTTATCTGATTGAATGCTTCTCCCTTTTCTCCTGAAAAACAGCAATATTCAATGTGTTGACACAATTAATAGTGCATAAATAAATATCAAGCTATGATGTTATCAATAACGTGGGTATGTTACTATCACCCATTAATCTTTTTTTAAACTTTTATTTTTCGGTTTGAGAATGCATGTGAAGGTTTGCTACATAGGTAAACACATGTCATCGGGGTTTGTTATATATATTATTTTATAAGCCCAGTACCCAATAGTTTTCTTTTCCTCTCCCTCCTCCTACCCTGCCTCCTGAAGTAGACCCCAGTGTCTGTTGTTTCCTTCTTTGTGTGTATAGTTCTTATCATTTAGCTCCCTTTATAAGTGAGAACATGCAGTATTTGGTTTTCTGTTCCTGCTGTAGTTTACTAAGAGTAATACCTCCAGCTCCATTCATGTTCCTGCAAAAGACTTGATCACGTTCTTTATGACTGCATAGTATTCCATGGCATATATGTACCATATTTTCTTATTCCAATCTGTCATTGATGGGCATTTAGGCTGATTCCATGTCTGTTCTATTGTGAACAGTGCTGCAATGAACATTCACATGCATGTGTCTTTATGGTGGAATGATTTATATTCCTCTTGGTATATACCCAGTAATGAGATTGCTGGGTAGAATGGTAGTTCTGTTTTTAGCTCTTTGAGGAATCACCATACTGCTTTTGACAATGGTTGAACTAACTTAGACTCCCAACTACAGTGTATATGTTCCTTTCTTTCCACAACCTTGCTAGCATTTGTTATTTTCTGACTTTTTAATAGTAGCCATTCTGTCCGGTGTGAGATGGTGTCCACTTGTGAATTTGATTTGCATTTCTCTAATGATTAGTGATACTGAGTTTTCTTTTCATATGCTTGTTGACTGCATGTATGTCTACTTTTGAGAAGTGTTTGTTCATGTACTTTGCCCACATTTTAATGGGTTTGTTTTTCTCCTGTAAATTTAAGTTTCTTATAGATGAGACTTTGGACCATGGACTTTTCGGTTAATGCTGAAATTAGTTAAGACTTCGTCGGACTTTGGGAAGGCACGATTGGTTTTGAAATGTGAGGACATGAGATTTAGAGGGGCCAGGGGCAGAATGATATGGTTTGACTATGTCCCCATTCAAATCTCAACTTGAATTATATCTTCCAGAATTCTCACATGTTATGGGAGGGACCTAGGGTTTGGTAATTGAATCATGGGGACCAGTCTTTCCTGTGCTGTTCTCATGATAGTGAAGAAGTCTCATGAGATCTGATGGGTTTATCAGGGGTTTCTCCTTTTGCTTCTTCCTCATTTTTTTCTTGCTGCCACCGTGTAAGAAGTGAGTTTCGCCTCCTGCCATGATTCTGAGACTTTCCCAGCCACTTGCAATGAAACCTCCTTCTTTTGTAAATTGCCCAGTGTTGGGTATGTCTTTATCAGCAGGGTAAAAATGGACTAATACGGCTGCCTGTATTGACAGCACTCCAGGCACCTTTGCTGGCTTAATGGAGCTAAGTGGGAACTTACTCCTTTCTCTTTCCTCTGGCATTCATCCCCTTGTAAGAAATCCTACGTATACAGTAATATGTGCACACACACATTTCATTTCCTTCATTACTTTGTTTCTCTTGCTTTACTTCAATATTGGATTTGAGATAGAGGCTCATGTGAAGTACATTTAATCTGAAATTGACTATACAAATTGAGTTTCAAAATATAAGATTTGGGGGCAGATATTTGAGAGGCTGCAGCATGGAGTAATCTCTTAATATTAACCTAGTACTTACCCTGCTGAACTATACGTATATCATACCACATATATTTTGGGAACCAAGCTGGTCAGAACATTAGACACTGGAAAGTCAGCTGTAAAAGAAAGTCTGTGCCATCCACCTACACAGCTACTTCCCACTCAAGGACAGACAATGGAATGCATTCACAAGGTAGGGTGAGGTCCTGGCTCAGTTTGGACTGTTATTAATCCGCAGGATGACGGTAGCAGCTTCCTAAGAAATCTCCGTGTTCCACTCTTGTCCCACAAGCCATAGTAATATTTTAAAACATTAATTTGGGTCATATTATATTGTGAATTTCAAAAGTTTTCTATTACTCTTAGAATAAAACCTAAACACCTTTTCTGGCCTGGTATAATGATAACCTGACTTCTGAATATGTAAGTCTCATCTTGTGCCGTCTTCCTCTCACTCCCTCTAGCCCATGTGGACTGTCTTCATCAATCTCTTGAATACTCCTGGCCTTCCGCCACCTGACTGCAGCCATGTGCTGCTCCAACCACCTGACATGTTTCTCCCTCGCCTTTCACATCAACATCCAGATCACCTCTTCAGAAAAGTCTTTCTCAACTATTTAATGTCACATAGATTTACCACTATCAATCACTTCTCCCTCTCATTATTTATAATTTCAGCTTTTTAAAAAATTTCTTTAATGACACACATCAGATTAACATAATTTCACGTGTTTGGTCTTTTTTCCTGAGTTCTAATGAAAGTTCATGTGTGATACAAAATGTTCACACTCAATTTCCACTCCCATATGTCCATATATTTACTCCAGACCTCCTTGTCTCCAATCTCCCCATTCCTTTCATTCTAGGCCCTTGACAAGAGAACCAGGTCATTGGTCATGGCTCGAGCATCTATTAATTTACTCTTCTACTTCAGGCCATTTCTCCTTCCTTATGAAGTGGATGACCAAGCTCCTGAGTTATAACTCCACACTTCAGGAAGATTTCTTCTCTATTGACTTCCAATGCTATCCTCAGATGTTCTTGAAGGCTGTTACTGTCGTTTTTGGCCTTCAACCACTCACCAAGTTAACCCATCTGTAAAGTAAGCCTGACCTTAAGAAGGAGAAAAGGAAGCCCTGACTGTTAAGACCTGATCTGGCACTATTAGCTGAGCCTAGTATTGCTGAAGCTGGCCTAGAACTCACAGGTAGGTTTTGGTGTCTTCTTACTGAACATAAAAGTACTTAAGAAAATCAGCATCAGACAAGGTTTCTCCATGAGTGTCATGGATCAAGACAAAAATAAGAGCATTCTGTAATCAGTTATAAACACCTTAAAAAAATAAAAACATTGTTCAAGTTACAAAAATATCCACACAACCTCTCATCCTAGCTAATGTGAATTACTGCTGCATCTTTACCTAAGTATAGCTAGCTTCACTTCCTGCATCCTACCTTATAAGATTTATTATGATATCCAGTCATGGAATTGTCCTACTTTCTGACAGCATTGAGTAGACACCAAAGCCCTAATTCTTTGAACCCTCTCCAAAATAAGCTAACACAAACCTAAATCCTATATTAAGTCGTCTCTAACACCCTCTTATTGAGATGTTCCATGGAGCCTCATGGTTTATATTCTTCCTTGCTACAACAAATAATGAATCCAACAGATGCAGCTGGTTGTCTCTGGCTGGAGGGCACTTTCAGTCCTTTTCTACTTCCTTCATCTACTCTGAGAAGCAAAGTAGGGAAATGCTGCTGGTATAACTGCAGTGGATAAGAGGGATGTTCAGGCTGCTGCTCATGCAGCTAAGCTCAGGTCCTGCTTGAGCTCAGTCTGGACATATCATTTTCATCTTTTGGTAGACTTATGCTAGACTGATTTTATGATGTAGAAGAACTGAAATAATCCAGCTCATGATGTGCAGTTCCAGATATATGGTCATGCAGAGCCTCATGGTCAAGTTTTCATTGCCTCCATGAGCTATTTAACCAAAAACATATATTATTTTCTCTGCTGTAGATGGCATTGTCCTACCCCTGAATATCAGAGCTTGCATTGTGATTCTCCACTGGGGCTTACCATAAGTTTCATGCTACATCTTTTTCCACCAGACACCTGAAACCTTCCCTGTCACTCAGTTTGTGGACCAGAGCATTATTCTTAGTCATAGAATATGTTGCCTCCAGAACCCCAAAATAACTATCAGGCATTCTGCTTCCTTCTTTGTGGTAGGGGATTGCAAAATAAATATTCTGGCAAATTCCTGATCATTGGATCTGTAAAGACTTCACTGAAGATTTTAGGAATCTAAATCTTCATAGGGATTATCCCTTACCCTCTGGAATGCATGTATTAAATGTCTTATCAAGGCCTCCTTTATACTAGCCATCTGTTGTTTTCCCTTCTTGATCAGCATGATCTTATTGATGTAACGCACACAGTGTAATGTTCTGTGGGTTGACCAAGCAGCCCAGATATCTTCAGTCTACAATATGATGAAGAGCAGAAGAGCTAACATGGTCCTAAGGAAAAACTATAAATGGGTATTGTTGTACATCCCACATAAATGTGAACTGTTTCTGATCCTCCTTTATCATAAGAATTAACAAAAACATATTCATCCAGATCTACGGCTACCTATCACCTACCTGAGAGCTTGTTAATCTGCTCTAGCAAAGATACCACCTTCCCATAATAGTTACAACCAGGCTATTACATTATTGAGGTTGCAAGTGTCTACACATCAGGATTTTTTCTGAGTTTTTTAGGGGCCATATTGAGTCAATAAATAGAAGTAAAATAGGGCTACTCTACCTACCTCTGTGCGACATTATTTGGCTGTTTAATGATGGCATTAAAATCTACCATCTTCTTGGAATGTAATATTACCTTTTATTTACTCCCTTGGCACAGGTGGTAGAGGGAAGATACAGAGGTTTCTACTTGGTCTTTCTGACTCTGATAGTTCTTACTCCAAAGGCCAGGATACAATGTGGGCATCACTCTGACTGCCAGGCATATCATTTCCAACAAAACACTTGGGAACTGAAAAAGTGACAATTAAGTGGGACATCAAGCACAGTAAACTTACTATGAGTTGGATTGTAATAATAAATTTATTTATTATTGAACCATGTGAGCTTCTAGAGGTCCATGGTTACACTTGAGATCTCTGGATATTAATGTTAACTGAAACTGTCTGTACCCAATATACAGTTACCCAAGTCAACAGCTGTAGGCAAGACTGCTTGCATAATTTGCAGCATCAGTAGAAATAAAAATGTGGGATCCTTTGTTTAAAGAATTTTAAGATGGTAACAGTAAAATACTAAACCAAGTGAGGGGCCCTTCCAAGAGCGGAGTTCAGTATATATTTATGAAGTGCCCAGCTATAGGTCTCTTTAGAGAAGCCTAAAGGAATTGTCACAGTATATAGTTACTATAGTGTAACAGGTTTATTTCACTGAGATACCCAGCTATCTCTTCAGTCAACAAATTCTGTATCTCAAAATGGGCTCAGGTCAAAGAATCTGGTAAGAAATTCTTTCTTTATATTGGGATAAACATTCTCAGCCTCCTACTGACCCATTCTTTTCTTTCTTAGCTGTTAAGGAGCACTCTTGTTGGCTGCCACTTTATTCTTCCCCTAGGGATGCCATATTCTATCAACCATTTCCAGGACTCCCTGCAGGTCACGTGCCTGGCTATGCCTCTGACCTTGCTGGTCATAATGGTAAATACGGCTTCCCAGCATGTGGCAGGTAAGTGCCACCCTTGGCCTCTGTTCTTGAGAGTAGAGGGGCGTCATTTACATGGATATTAACAGGCCCAGGTCTATGACCACCTCTCCTACCACCAGCCCTGGGGTACAGAGGAGAGCCAGAATTGAACTTCTTAGTGATCCTACTACCCTTCCCACCAGCAGATTCCTGGTGGCCTTAGTGAACCCTGATGGCCTTCCTTCCAGTGTCCACTTGACTCCCCCATCTAACATAGTCTTCTGGTCAATTGTCCGGCTTCACATTATATATCTATTCTAACCATGTCCTCTTCCCTCAGCCCTTTATTTTTTATGTACAATCTTGTAGGAAAACCCATGAAATTTCTCTTCATTTAGCATTGATCATCACTTTTTTCCAAACTTCTTCAAGCCACCCTAGCTGTGAGCTTGCCTGTACGCAGTGATTCTTAACAGAGTATTAAAGCCCATGTGATGAGGAAATGCCCCCAAATCAATAAACTCTTTCCTATGTGGACTTATATTTTAGTAT
The DNA here is from genome assembly GCA_004027715.1 of Plecturocebus donacophilus. Taxonomy (NCBI): domain Eukaryota; kingdom Metazoa; phylum Chordata; class Mammalia; order Primates; family Pitheciidae; genus Plecturocebus; species Plecturocebus donacophilus. The sequence goes on from PVKP010010091.1 coordinate 11,702, forward strand.
CTTCAATCAAGTACCTGTAAAAATCCATTTCTAGGAATTTCCTTGGCTTCTGCTGATACATGCTAGCAAATTCTGGCAACTCTTTGGTATATTATTCATGCTTTACTTTATCCGGATCAGTACATCTTCAGCTGAGTTCTGCTGGAAATTAACATTATCTGGGACCTGGCAGCAAGAAAGGAAGTAAAAGCATTCTGGAGGGGGGATATCTCTGAGAATGTCTCTGCGATATCTTTCCGTGTCAGGGAAGTACTAGCTTTTACTAGGAAAAGATGGTCCATCTCTATAATCTCTGAGAATTTAGGAGAGTCTGCAGAATTAATTTATCAGGGGCATGCACTTAATGTTCCTGTCTATATTTTAAGGTCTCAGGTGTTTCCAACCAGCCTTAACTAAACAATCAAATGTCTTACAGCTCTGTGACTCTAACTATCAGGATTTCAGTCGGCTGCTTAGCTTCATTTGTTTCTGCAAAGAGGGCCTTGTCTGTTTGTAAAATATCAAAGATGTTGTCTGGCTCTCACACTTAGCCTTTAACTGCTTGCTAAGAGCCCTGCATTTTTCAATATCCCTCTTCAAGGTATCAGTACAACTCATCAGTAACCATAAAACTCTGCTATCCTTGTAGGCACTGTTCTCACCATATCTGTTGGCACCGTTCCTACCGTATCTGCCAAAAGTCTGAATCTTAGGACCTGTAAGGAAGCATCTCTCCCTCCAATGAATGTTTTTCCAGGCCAACCTCAGTAAAATGTGTAGCAATTATATCTTCACCCTCAGCCCCAAACTGTCCATAGTCCACATACCTCAAGAAGCCATTCTGCTTGCTGGCTAAGGGAGGTGAGCCAATCCCAAATCCCCGTTTTCTTCTCCATTCTTAGACCTCTCTCAGGAAGACTTGTGTCACTTCGCATATTCAGAGAAGCAGAGCTAAAGGAGGGGTTGGATGTACCAAAGACGTACTAGTGGGAATGCCTGTGGAGGATAAAGAAAAAGAGAGCAGAAGAAGCGGGGCACTTCAGAGTGTAATAAAAACTCTCTCTGACAGCCACAAAGTCGAGGAGAAAAGAAGATAATTCAATAGAAATAGTTTCAGATTGAAAGCCATTTCAAGGAAGATTTGGCCAGGCTAATGAAGCCTTCTTGAGTCAGAATCACCCATTGAAGATGTCCCATGTGTTGCCAGAACAGGTCTTGTTTGTAGCCCTACCAGGTTCGGTCTTTACCTTGAAGCACCCCAGAAGTATGGCCTTAATTTGACAGCAGGGTGGATCCAAGGAGCTGCGCGTGAGGCTGCAATCAGTTGTGCATTCCACATTAAGACAGTTAAACTTTATATTTCCATGGCTCCCACATGCTGCACTACAAATTTTTCATGAGGGCCATTTATTTCCCTTGGACCAAAGGTTGTCCACAAGACAGTTCATCAGGAATTGAGACACATTCTTTTAGCTTTCATCCATCTTGGTATAATATTTTTCACCCATCTATCATGTGTGCCTTTGAAAGACAGTGGCTTTCACTTGTATATTTTTTATAGGGAAGAGCCATCTAAGACACTTTATTTTCATGTACATTTATTCCATGACTAAAAATTCTCCAGGAAAGTATTTTTAATGGTGATTTCTTGTGGGTTATTTATTAATACAAAAATGATGTCCAGTCACTGTAAAAAAATTGAAAACTGCAGAAAAGTGTAAAGAAAATATTCTTTTCACTCCATAATTCAGAAATAATTACAATAAGAGCTTATGCATTTTCTTTCTTTTGTTTTGCCTTTGTGATATTTGTTTTCTACATTTTCTATACTATGAAAATACACTGGATAGATTGCTTTGTTTCTTCTATTAGATAATTTATTTTTAGTTTTAAAAATGATTTTTACCTTGATTATGTAGAAGACATAAGAAAATTAGAGAATGAACTAGGCCAATAAACAGTCTCTTACATACATATATAAATACATACATGTATACATATATATACACACACAAATACATGTCTACTTATATACATATTTATTATACATGTTATAGTATATTTTATATATAGAGAGAAATATACACAAATAAATATAAGTATATATGGACATTATGTGCAATATATACATATACACATACATACACATAAATGTGCATATGCACATACATGTCTATATAAATATTATCACTCTATCGCTCTTTATTCTCTCTCTTCTCACTTTTCCCTCTCTATTTATGTATAGTCAGAGTCTCAATCTGTAAAAGAAGGATTTTTTTTTACTTTGAAAATATTTTTTGCAATTATTATAATAATATTAATGGTAATTCAGTTCCATGGGGAAATTATTTATTCTATTCAGAAGTATAATGTAAGAGATAACTGAAGAGGAATCCAGATGGATTAAATGGATCAGTGGCAGAGCAATAGAATAGTGTACCAACTAACCAAAGACAGTGAAGATTAGTTGTGTTTTCGGACCGAGGTTATTCCTCCAAGGTAGAACTTTAAATTTACCTCTTGGAAACTTGACACAGAGATGTTGCTGTAAACAAGACCCACTCAGGGGTCATCCCATGGGGATTCCCCTGTAAGGATGCCCTGAGAATCGTTTCCATCCCACAGAAGCACTTTATCAGTGTGTCCACCCCCACATGCTTAAACTCTGTGCACGATCCAGATTTCAAAATAAGCAGAGTTAACATTCTTGACTCCTGGCCCAAATGTGGGTGCTCACTGTGAGCTCATGCCTTCCTTTGGGGGCTGGCATTTATAGGACTTAGTTATCATGCTAACTGGACCAGGAAAAAGACACTGAGGAACATGTGCTGAAAACCATTCATGTGTAGGACTCTGAAATTTTCGAATGTGCACAAATGTATTCTCGATCTTTTTGAGAGTCAAAAGCAGAAGTGTGGCCATAAATTTCAGGGAAATGGGTTAATTTCAGATCAGACCCTGGCTCTAACCCTATCTGGCTGAATGATTAATGCAGAGTCACCAACACTCTTTTCCTGCGGGAAATGGAGTTAACCTAACTTGACTATTTCCTAAGGTTTTTAGTAGCTATCTAAATAGGTAATGGACATAAAATATTTAGTAAGTATCAGGCCATATAAAAATTCTGGGTTTGCAGATGTAATATAAAGAGGAGAGATCTTTGCTTTATTTTCCTAAATCTTGTCCCAACACCGGGCATATCATAAGTAATTAATGTTATTTCATTGAGTGGATGGACTCAGGTTTGGGAGTTAGAGGTGGGTCCATCACAGGCCACAGTGGCTGATGGTTATTTCACCGTGTGATTGTGAGTTTGTTTCTTAAGCCGTCAGAGTCTTAGCTTCCTCTCACATAAAACGGAGGTAATGACACCACTTGTTCTAGCCATCTACTTCACATGACAGTTGAGAGGTTATGATGAAATAATGTCTGTGAAAGTGTTCTGTAAAATCTAAACCACGATATAAAGGCTTCTTATTTTTAAGTCATTCTAATTTCCGAGATTTTTTTTTCCGAAATAAATGATCTCTAAATTTCTTTTTAGCTTTCAGTATGGCTATATTTTAAGAAGATACACCCCCAGAAGAAATCAGCTTGTCATAGGCTTTGAAATATACACATTGGGCTTTTGTTTTCTTATCTCAATTTCATCTCCTTGCCTTCCAGAAACTGTGGCTTTTATGACTTCCTGATGATCAGTACCAAATCAACAAGGCACAAATTTGTGAATCTATGCCTGAAAAAGAGGTTCAGCAACATCTGTGTTATGGACTCAAACTAACCAAGGGAAGGGAAATAAGAATGCTTCATTTTATTATCTTCTACCTACACACATGCTTCCTGAATACTATAAGCATATTCTTATTGCATCAGTATTCATCAGGTACCAAATATTTAAGACCAAAAGCCCAGCAGGCAAACTGGTCATTAGTAACTTGGGGTCATAGCCATGCCATAGTTATCCTTTTGTCTATAAAGTTGAAGATGGAAAACGGAAAAGAAAATCATTTTTGACTCTACTGGGATCTATTTGAGCAAAGGAATTGGATCTTGTTGATCAACCTGCTACCAATGGCCCCTAGCACACTGATGAGGACACAGAGGAGACCCTAAAAGAATATTCATGCTGAATCTATTAATCAGCTATCCAATCAATGAGTGCTATGTAGTCTTGTGAGAGAATCATACTGAAACCCCACTAGAAATTTAGGTCTCATCACAACATCATATATTGTAATTTATTTGCAATAAGCAATCAAACAAATGCATTATAATCAGAGACCAGACACGAAAGGTCAATTTATTCTGAATACTCAGTATTTATTATCTTTTCCTTTTATTCTTTCTAAACCTAGAATGTGCTATGTATAACCAGAGTTAAAGCTACTATTGTGGATAAAAATAAATAATATAAGTCCTTCTTACACTGGCTCTTTAGAAGTTTACAGATAAATTCATGGCACTTTAGCACAAGTATAGAACTTCACATTATACAGTTTGTGAATAAATACTATCCTTAATTTTTGTCTTATTTTTCTTATCATCAATGTTTATGCTGATTAGTAATTTCCTCATATACCTATACATGTTTTTGAAATTATTTAAAAATTTGTAAGTATGATAAAAAGCATATATTAATGCCATTTACCATATTAACTAAGTGTATGGTGTGGTAGTGGTAAATATATTTCTATTCTTTTGCAGTAAATTTTTTACAGTAAATTTTTCAGCTTGCAAAACTGAAACTCTATACTCACTAAACTACCACCCCCCATTACCCCATCACCCCTGTCCCCAAAACCTTACATATGTGTGGTTTTTAATGTCATAAGTATTTCATAAGCTAACTCAAATCATTTTGGAACAAAATGATTTTATGTAGATAGAATAATAAATGGATCACATGTTAATATAGTCTTTAAGAAGTTTATACTCATAAAATCATAGACTCTTGGGGGTTGAACAGAATATTTAATATAATATATACAGCGTTTCGTCATGCAGCCCCAATCTAAGGCTTGATAGACATACTTTCTGTTTGCAGAACTACCATGTTTATGTTCCTAGAAACACAAGAATAGTGATAAACTCTATTTCATACATTCTCATCATAAATAAGCATCTAATATATAGTGCCTTTATAATTGCATATGCGGAATAGTAGACAGGGTTTTGATTAAATATTGATGAAATTAATTTCTCCACTCACATTTTTCATGGTTGGTAAAAAGAGAAAAGCATTCACATACTTCCCATGCCAATTACTGTAGGATTTATTCATATTGTGATATAGTCTCCAGCCATAGTTGGAGACCTACACATGGGCAGGAGGCATGTTCTTGGAAGCCATTCTACACCAGAATGAGTAGCAATAATTTATCTATACGTAAATGTAACTTCAAAACACATAAATGTATCTTCTTAAACCAAAACTAAAAGTATTCCCTATTCAGTGTTCTCTTAGTTGGACCCTAAAAATCCCACAGTCACTCCATCACAACTCTCTCGAAATAAAATGTGGAGTATCAGAGTAGAAATGGATAGTAATATTAAAACATTGCAGATACAATATTTCACACGTGTCTATGTTACAACAATTTATGACAGCATAAACATATTGCCAAGATACTTCCCTGGACCTTGGAAGAAACTCTGCAAATCTTGACATTCAAATGTCTTAGGTTCACAGTAAATCTGAAAGAAGAACTGAGGAAAAGCTGTGCTAGGCTTTAAAAACAAAGCAATTTCTATATGATGCACTGAGATGGACACAGCATCACTTTTGGGATATTTCTGCCAAAAGTGCATTCAAACCAAAGTATTATCCGCAAAACATCTGGCCCGTGCTTCATAAAAATATCTGTGTCATGAAACACAAAGAATACTGAGAAACTGTTCTTAATTAAAAGATACTAAAAAAAGGACAACTGAATTCAATATACAATCAAAGATTTTCCCATGCTATAAAGGACATTATTGGGGCAATTGACAAATCTGAATAAGCAGTATAGAGTAGACAATATTTTATGGTTATAATTTTTTAATTTTAATAATTGAACTGAGATCATATAAAGTATTCCTTATTTTAGGAAATATACACTGAAACTTTTAGAGTAAAGGTGCATCATATCTGCAACTGACAAATGGTTCAGGGTAAAAAAATCTGGGCAATGCCAAATAAGGACTTCCTGTGTTTCTTTCTTTATCACTCACGTGGGCTTTGAGCAAAGGAGGGGTGGGAGTGAGGAACAGCCCCCACACAGCTGTTCAGGGATGTCTGGAAAAGAAGCCCACCCACATTGCTTCTGGACACTGGGTGTGACTTGGAGGGTATCAGGTTTGTCTGTTAAAGAAACTGCCAACCTCTTCCTGCCCAAATTGGCCTCTGTTTCCTTGTATGCCCTCTGAACAGAAAAGTGCCCCTTTCCTCAGGACACTCTGCTAAGGCATCTTCTTTGTTCTCAGTAGACTCCAAGACATTAACTTAACTATAAATGTTTATATTTGATGAATTTCAGTGAGATGAACAGAGATGGAGGTCAAATCAGAAGAAGCACATGGCTAAGGTTGCAATGCTCTTGCTTTTTCATTGAATTAAAGTCATTTGAATACCATTCCGGTTACTAAAATTCTAGGTCCAGCTTGACTCCTAATCGATGTCAGACTGTAGCAGATATTAGGTCCAAAGTTGGAGGACTTAGCAGGATCCTCCCAGTGACAGAACTTTGGTCTCCACTTTACTAAAATAGAGATTGTGTGGTTGAGCTGAAACTATGTACAGAAAAGTGTCATAAAATTAAAACCCACCAAACCCAGTCTCTTCAATTTGAGTGATAGTTGATGAATTTACTCCATTATCTCCTATCTTTGAAGGTTATTTCCTGGTCTCCACACTGCAAATGCAGGATGACCTGGAAAAGCTAGGACCTGAGGTTCAGTTACCCTGACACAAAGGAATTCAGTTTCTCTGATCTCATAGTCACAGGCTGCCAGAGCTCTACGGAACATGCAAGATCATCTGCTTTAAGCTCTTGTGGTGGCATCTGTTGTTTTCCACTGCCTTGTACCTATTGCTCTTTCCTTGGTTAACAGAACCTTTATTTTCTTCTGAAAACTCTCTGCTCAATCATGGTAGGGCTATCTATAAAAGTGATTAGACCTCTCCTAGCCAAACATGGCATCTTTCTTTTGGGAATTTAATCTTAAACTGAATGACTCAAGTTCAAAAAAGCTGTTGAATCTGACTTATGCCTCCAGTGGCTTTGTGAAGTAACTATTCATTGTCATTACTTAGATCCCTGAATTTATCCTGATTCCAGTCTTTTCTGAAATCTGTTGGGTGTTTTTTTTTTTTCTATCTCTTATATTTTGTGAATTTTCATTTTTTCTTTTCATATATTTTCATCTTGTGTGTGTGTGTGTGTGTGTGTGTGTGTGTGCATGTGTGTATGTGTATGTGTGTTTTGGCTTATGTAGGCAGAATCAGTTTCTATTGTTTACACCCAAGGAATCCTAATTGATACATCCTTCCCCTTTAAAAATAAAGTATCTAAGGTTCAAAGAGAGTAGGCTGCTTGCCTAAGGTCTGGGAGTAAGTTAGTACTAGAGCTCATACAAAACCCAGGTTAGCCAACTGCTTTATGCTACATTTGCTTTCTCTTTCAGAGTTACAGCAGTCTTGGAAGGAAGAAGCTACTATTTTGCCAAAGACCTCAGGAGGACCAAGAACAAGTACTGGGGTATGTGATGATTGAGCTCTTAAAAAGTTTATTGGACTTCTGGCCACTATTGTGTATCTGAGACCTGAATTCGTTCTTAATAGCTAAACAAACAAACAAACACAAAAGAACAATCCACATATTCAACAGCTATAATAAGAATGAATTACTGATACAGTTGACAGCGTGAATGCATCTCAGAAACGATGGCATCAAAGAGCAAAAATAATCTAGACAGAGAAGAATACATACCATATGCCTGCATGTATGTGATATTCTAGCATTATGCTGTCCATCATAGTAGCCAATAGCCTCACATGGCTATTTAAATTTAAGTTGATTAAAATTAAGAATCAAAATTTAGCTCTTCAGTAGCATAAGTCACATGTGGCTAATGGCTACCACATCAGATGGTGTAAATATAGAATAATTCCTTTATAACAGAAAGTTATATCGGAAAACAATGCTCTTAAAATATACATATAATATATAATAACAAAAAGCAAGTCAGTGATTGCCTAAGGCCAGGGGTGAGGGATTGATTGCAAAGTGGTATGAGGAAAGTTTTGGAATAATAGAAATGTCGGAATCTTGATTGCGATGGAGGCTACATGGCATATAATGTGTCATCTCCTCAAACTGAACACTTGGAATCGGTGAATTTCATTGTTGTATGTAAATTCTATCTCAATAAGGTAACTCTAAGAAGTCAAGGGTTTTGTGGACATTATTTTTAATCAGTTGCAATACTTACTATGAGATGATTTTTGCAAATATATAAACGTGATTCATCCATCGTGCAATATTTTTGATAGTCCCTAAAAACACAGAAATGGATTAGAATAGCAACCCTGCCCTCAAGCTGTTCACAATCCAGCACAGGAGATGTGTCTTATTCAAAAATAGCTAGCATCCAGGAAGAAAGTTATAGGTGCCCTTACACAAAAAAGGTGCAGATATAACTATTTAGGAGAACAGGGAAGGTTTCTTTTATGTGAAATAAAGAGGGAGAATTTTAGCCTTTGAAGGATAAACAAGATGTGAATGTCCACAGATGAGGTTTTGAAACATTCCTGGTGGAGGGCGAAATATGATCCAAGGCACAAGAGCAACCAGAAAAAATACGCAACCTAGAGGAAAGTGCACGAAAGGGAGCAGTTGTAAAATAATTTTCATGGGTGTAAGTGAGAATAGTTTGTGTCATAGTCACCTGAGTTTGGCAGAGTGCATATTCTTGGCTACTAAAAGTTGAGAAGAACAAAGTGTCCCTTTTGCCTACATTATGCTCAGCGATACAAGCACAAAACACATTTCCTTCCTTAAGTACTTACTTCTCCCTTCCATACAAATCTAAAGTCTTCACAAATATTGTTTAAACAGGCAGGTCATGGTCAGAAAGGCAATTACTTTTCCTCAACTTCTAGGTACATTATTATATTACGATCTCTGTCTAAAAGACTCAAAGTCTTGGGAAAGCTTCTAGCTTGAACACCAAGGATATAATTTATACATTTGTATAGTAACCTGAGTCCCCTAAGAGGAGAAGGATGAAACATAAATATAAGAGGCAATTATGGTAATTATAATTGTCACTTATTTTTCACTCGATCATGTATGGTTGTGTGCTATTAGTGTCTCTTGAATTCTAGAGAGTTTGCCTTCTTTCCATGGTCAAGGTAATTCTCTCCATTTATTTCCATAATGCAATAGAAACCAATCTTCTTCATAATCACTTATTTAAATTTGTTATCATTTAATTTCTGTCCCTCTTAGCTTAGTACATTTAGGATTTTTAAATAACAACTATTGAAATCGTGGCATACCTTTAAATGATATTTTAAAAATAAGTTAGGCTATAAACTTTAAAAAAAATTTTTTTTTAATAGCTGAGTGCAGTGGCTCACACCTGTAATCCCAACACTTTGGGAAGCCATGACAGGAGGATAGCTTGAGTCCAGGCGTTTGAGACCAGCTGGGGCAACATAGCAAGACCCCATATCTAAACAAAACAAAACAAAACAAAATTACCTTGGTAGGGTAATGCTCACCTGTAGTCCAAGCTACACAGGGAGCTGAGGCAGAAGGATCACTTGAGCTCAGGAGGTTGAGGCTGCAGTGATCCATGATCATGCCACTGCATTCAGTCTGCGTGAAAGTGCAAGAAACTGTCTTAAAAATAATTAATAAATAGTTAATAAAAAGTAAATAAAAAATAAAATAAAAATTTTATTTTAGAAAATAAAAAGTAAATTTTAAAACCACAACACACTAGAAATGTTTGCAAATTGATTATTTGGGAGTCTCTATCCCTGGAAGTTGATTTAAAATATTTAGAAGAATTCTTCCTCATTTCCTAGAGACATCGAATTGTAAATATCAGACCTGGAAAGAATCCTAGGGCTCGCCACTCCAAAGTGTGGTCCAGGGACCAGCAGCATCAAGTAACCTGGGAACATGTTAGAAATGCAGTCTCAGGCCTCACCCCCAGACCTACTGAATCAGAATCTGCATTAACAAGATTTCCAGGTGCCTCACAAGCACATTAAAACTTGAGAAGCTCTGCACTAGAAATCGTCACTCCACCTCTCATTATAAATGGAATCACTTGGCTGCGGTCACAGGAAATTGATTATTTTTAATTTTAGAATATTATATTTAGGTCATCTGTATTTGCTAACAGCAGGGAAGAAAGCCAAACTCTTTAACTCCAATTAACAAATCTATAATTAATTAGTAAAATAATCTTCTTCCCGTTAAGTTTCACATTTTGTGGAGCAAGCTGTTTGATTTGGCTGGGGCTCAGGCCAGCCTGTTTGTGAATTTCACAATTCACAGATGTTAGCCACACTCGGGCTAAGTAAAGGAAGAGAATGTCAAGTTTTAAATAGCTTCTCGCATCCTGGCTGAAGCAACAAATAAAATATTTTTACGAAACACATTTTGAATCAGATTTACTCACAGGGAAATGCCAAATTTCTCTGAAAAGGGCTTTAGATAATCTCACAACTTTGACATCTGTTGATATCACCTGTTGACAGGTGTCCTCTGATTAGGGGGTGAATGAAAGATGTGAACTCGCTATGTTAGTGACCACTGGACACACAGAATGTTTTTTTTTTTTTCTTGTTGGAGTCTTTCCTAATTTAGCTTCTGAATCATATTTCATTCAATTTCCAAATCCACAAAACCAGGGTAAGTTTACAGCCCATATTCAGAAAGGAAATAAATTATTTTGTATGCAGATTCTTGATATTATACTGATTAGTGACTATATGAACAATTTTATGGTTTCCTTTCGAAGTAGGTCAGGTCAAAGCAAAACCAAAAACAGCAAAAACTGTAAGACATGAAGAAGAGAGTGGAGCAGACTGACAGAGATGAATATAAACTAGAATATTTTTATTAACAGACAATTTGAAATAATACGTGCACTTCAGAATATTCTAGAATAATATATTATTTCCCATTTTAATATATTTAAGAAAATTACTGTATTATATGTAAGTGCATGTGTTTGAGGTAGGATATTTAACTCGATTAAGGTTATTTTCTTTCATTCGGATCAGGCAAAACTTCTAAGGGGATGTGAATGGGATATCTCTTTCTCTTAGCTGAGAGGAAGAGTGAGTTCTAAGTTAAATATAATCAAGGAATTTCCCTGTCTTTGCTATTTGAGATTGTGACCACAACAGGCGGTTGGCTGAAAGGGAAACTGAAGGGCGGGGGAGGGAGGGAAAGAGATGAAAAAACAAAAAACAAAAAAACAAAACAAAACTTCCCCAAGCAGCTCTCAAAACATTTTAGCCCAGAAATTGCCACAGAATCCTCAAATCCGGATCCAGATACAAGGGAGTGAGATGTAGCTGGAGCAGGGTGGACACTCATCGGCTCAGTTCAGTCACAAAAGTCCAGGCTGCTGAAATTAAACTCTGATGCCATTCATGCCAGCATCCAATCACGACAGAGATCAGAAGTTCAGAGATGCCTCCAGCTCCAAATTGCCAACGACAAGTGTGGCTACTATACGTCAAGGACTCTGAAGCCGTGAGAGAGGGGGAAGAACAGCATTAGAGAGGATGCCCAGCTGGTAAGAATCCACTGCTAATGATGTTTTAGTCACTTGCTGCATCTCATTGGCTAAAATCAAGAAACGCTCCGCCTCTTTGCAATTATGTGTGAACCGGGGAAGTGCCTAAGCTTCTATGTCTGATAGCATTTGACCCTATTGCTTTTGGCCTCCCGGCTTTGTATCATATATACACAGGTATATGTGTCGATTTTATGTAATTGTTCTCCATTTGTTGATATCAAAGACAGTCGAAGGAAATGAATTTTGAAACTTCACGGTGTGCCACCCTACAGTACTGCCCTGACCCTTACATCCAGCGGTGAGTTTAAATGTGACATAACTTCTGTCAAAACTTAATTGAAGTGCCTTGTGTATTATGAATGTGTCAGCTGTGTACAAAGAACAATTCCTCCTTGTTGAGTGAGCACAGTGATGATATTTTGGACTTTCTGTGAACTTAAAGTGGTCTGTGGGCATATTTTCTAAATTTCTTTTTGGTTGATATCTGGATCTCCAAAGTGAAAAAGTTTGAAGATAATCTTCCCATTTTAAAAAATTATCACACCATTTTAAGATGTTTAAAATATATGGTTTGCCTTGTTTGGCACCTACTCACTCAACAAGAAATTTCACTGGGCAGAGATATAATAATATATGGATAATCTTCGAGTTAAAATAAACACCAAATAATTTTGATTTATACATTAAGAAATAGATAAATAGCCATTGTAGTGCCAAACAGATTCTGGTGTTTATTGTGGTTCTAAGGAATATTGTTTGATATGTTTGATAACAAACATCTTTTGACAAATCTGATTTTTAAAGCCTGTGATTGTACTAAATTTTAGTTATGTTTATAGGAAGAAACATTTACCTACTACTAAGAGAGAGTATTAGTGAGGGTGCACAATTGTGTGTGTATGTGTTTCAAATTAGGCTTTGCTATTTTTAAACTGGTAAACGAAATCTGAACAGTGTTTTTCCAGTCATAAAGTTACGGGAGATATTCAAGTCCTATGTAGCAGCGTGATATTGTTAGTTTAATGCATGGGATTTTGTACTTTATTTTATAAGACCGAGAGAGGTCCTTTGCATGTTGAAAATGGTGGGGTTACAAAGGGTTAACTTGTGTTTACCACCTGTGTCTTTGGAGCTTCTTACTAGAAGTGGATTCTGCTCTCTCTGGGCAGGACTCAGTTACTATAACCTAGCAGAGCATGAAAGATGTGTGATCTCTCATTAACATAATTTGCCACCACGTAGAACACTAATGTGGGCTCTGTAGACTGCTTCTCTTCCTGTGAGGTTTCTGGTAGGTTATGTGAGAAAGCAGAAGAGAAAGAGCAAGGCTGAAAGGTAAATGGAATAGAAGAGAGAAAAAGAAAAGAGTGAAAAATGAGTGGGAAAGCAAGCTTGGGGTCTCCAAGGTTTCAATGGAAAATGGTGGTGGGGGCTTGATTCGTGCCTTGCTGTTTGCCACAAACAACGTTAGCAAAAACAAATGGCTCTAGTTTATATTCTTGTATAATTTGAAAATGAGATTTAGCTGGAGTTGGGGATTGGGTTGACTAAAAAGAAAAACACCAAAGATTTTCTGGTTCTCAAAATTGTTTCTAATCTCAAAATTATGTATTCCATTAAACATCTTCGGAAATAATATTTCTAAGAACGTAGTTGTATGAAATAGTAATCATGTAATGCTACTCTTGAGGGCATCTCTCTTAAGTAGGTACTTGGATCCAGGGAAGCTTTAGAAGAAACTTTCTTCTATTGGCTAATAACCCACACTTGAATCCTGCACACCTCTCTGCAAGCATTTCTAGTGATTAATAAGAGAGGCCTATAAATATAAAGAAATAGGAAAATTGCTTTTTATATTACCCTGGCAATCTATTAGTTCATGGAGTAAGCGTCATCTCAGTTTTTGACATTCTGTAACATTCTAAGCAATAATAGCATTTTTTTTAACCTTTAAGTTCAGGGGTACAAATGCAAGTTTGTTACGTAGGTAAACTTGTGTCGTGGGGGTTTGTTGTACAGATTATTTCATCACTCAGGTACTAAGCCATTAGTTAGTGTTCCTGATCTTCTTCCTCCTCCCACCTTCTACCCTCTGAAAGGCCCCCATATGAATTGTTCCCCTCTATGTGTCCATATGTTTTCATCATTTAGTTCCCAGTTATACGTTAGAACATATGGTATTTGGTTTTCTGTTCTTGTGTTAGTTTGCTAAGGATAATGACCTCTAGCTCCATCCAAGTCCCTGCTAAGGGCATGATCTCATTCTTTTTTATGGCTGTATAATATTTTAAGTAGTTTTAAAATTTCCTAGAATGCCCTGGGCTTTAATCATGGTTCCTGATACTTTGGGGGAAGGGAGGGGGACATGTTGAGGAGCTGTGAGGTTATGGTTCAGAATGGCCAGGGAACAATTATTTGCCTAATAACTAATTTTAGGCAAGAATATGTACTTCTCGTTTGTAATACAAACTTAAACAGCAAAAACATTAAAGTGGTGAAAAATAGTTCTAAGCGTCTGCTCTGTGGAAGGCATTGCAAATACAAAAATGAATTAGATGTGACTGTAATGTTCATTTATTTAACTCTATAGTACTTATATATTTAATGTAAAGTATATTTTCCTCAAATATTTTAACCATATTGTCATATAAAGACTGAATTATTACTATTTTACTATTTCACTATACTACTTAGTGAATAAAGGAGTGAAAAAGTGAAATATCACTAAAGAAATTAATACAATAATGTATATTGTCAAAGCAAGGATCAAACAATATTTTCTTTGATATTTCATGAGTGAATGGATTTGAGCTGGTTTTTCTAAGCAGACAACCGTTGTAGTTCTCAGTTTACAAAAGCTATTTTAAGAAAGACCAAATTTAATCATTCCATAATCATAGTCATCTACATAGTTAAATTTGGCTTTACTGACCTTGTGTTTAGAAAGAAGTCATGAAAGATGATTTTTAAAAGAGAGAACAGGATATCCTGATATTTTTAACCCCAAGCTACATTAATTTATGAATTCCCTTTTATCATAGAATAGAAAAAATGACAAATGTTATCTTTTATTACTAAATGTTAATGCCATTCCAAAAAAAGTGTTTAAATATACGTTTCAAAGGACGATGGTAATCATTCTCTCAGTTAAAATTGGGACTTCATTCTCTGTTTTGTCCTTTCCACTTAAACTTATTAGCATATTGAGCATTTAGTTGTGCTCTAATGTTAATGCTAATTTACTTTAGTCTTTGCAAAAATATTCTAAAAGCCATCATTATTTTGATAATATTAACAATACAAAGAGGAAGAAAAGCTGGATAAAATCACATTACCATTTGATTACTAACAATTTTAAAAATATCGACGTATGGATGAAATTATGAAAGTTCAGTAAATAAGTCAATGGGTTAGTTACCACTAATTTATGAATAGGAACGTGTACAAAATAAATTCTGTTTGTTGTTTATTTTTTATTATGTAAATATCAAAAATGAATCTAAAATTTAGCACTTCAGAAGCTACATCCTTGTTAATTTATTGTTTGTGCTAAAACTTGGACAATTTTCCATTCTTTGTTTTCTATAATTTTCATCTTCTTTGTAAAATTTATTTTTTAACAAATTAATTTTGATATAGTAAATTCTTTCAAAGTATTTTTTTCAAAAAATAAACCAGTTAAAATGATAAACACGAATCAAAATTAAATTTGGAATTATGTGATAACCGAGGGCTAAAAATTAAAGAAAAGTAAACATCATTTCAATTTGAACCACCGGTAAAATATTTAGTATTATTTTTCTTAGTCATCCACTATTCCAAAGAAGCATCAAACTATTAAAAATATTGTATGGGTGATAAGAAATGTTTTTTCTGTGAATTACATATTTGTTGTGAATTTTATTCTTTATGGTCTTAAAGGTCAACTTTATTAGTTGTGCTTTCTAAATATATCCCAAAAGGAAGAGTGATGACAATGAACTTATAGTGGAAGATCATTTCATTTGTAAGATAAAGTCACGTAAAGACAGATGCAGCTCTGTGTTGGGTGTCCTTCACTTGCTCCTCCACATCTGTTCTTTTTCGTTCTCCTTCTTTGCCTCAAGAAGCTGCCTCCTGATAACTGCATTAGCAGATCCTTTCTTCTCTGGTTTCCTGTTGAATTCAACTAGCTGCAATCTCCTGCAGGAGAGTGAAGTTGGAATATTAGTTTCCCTGGCCAACTCCCTGTTGGTTTTCTACTGAAGGTTGCAGATCCTCTCAGAGGCCCTTGCTACAGGTCCAAGTCCCCTGACTTTGAGTAGTTACTCCCTACCCTTCCTTTTCTTTAAGCTTAGGACGGGTAATCATTTCCAGCCATTGCAAATTCCAGGGATCCACATCACACTCCTTACCCCTTCATTAAACTTTCTTCAATTACCTTTTTTCTTGCCAGTATCCTGCTCTATTTTCTGCCAGGATTGTGACAACTACACACATTTAAAAAGTATGTCATGGTGTTGTTTATGTACATATGAAGACTTCCAAAATAATTGATATAGCAATTAATAATGTAATTTAATTTTTGATGTGAGGTAAATGATGTGTCCATCCATTTCAATGAGCACACCAGCTTTTAGCCATCTCTGTAATCACTAAGTTTCTCTGACTGAAAGGAATGGACCAGCATGCTATATAATCTGCATATGTTGTTTATAACAGTTGTTTATACACATTTTAGAGAAATATTAAGCTACAGTTTATTTTCAGGATCTAATATATCTATCAGTTGTAATCAAGAAAAAATACTTCGGTCTCTAATGAATAAGCTTCAAAATATATTTATGACCAACTGTGGTTAGCCAAAAGCACAATGTTGTTACATTTCTGTGTGCTGCTTCTAAGCTGTGAGTGCATTGAAATAGCAGAGAGTCATATTAGCAGAGTGCACACAGGATTTGTCGAAAGATCTCAGTTGTAGTAAACTTCACCACTAAGTGATTATGTGACTTTCATGAAATCACTTAAGCTATCTAAATTAAAGTTCTTCATGAGTTAAATAGGGATAAAAACCTCTTATCTACTGTTCACAACTAGGACTTTGAGAAATAAATTCAACTTAACTCTGAAATACACTCCCTTAGTGTATGGTAAGTTCTCACTTAATGTTGTTGATAGGTTCTTGGAGATTGTGACTTTAAGCAAAACAGTATGTAACAAATGAAACCAATTTTACCATTGGCTAATTGATATAAACAAGAGTTAAGTTCCTATCGCATATTTTGGGTCACAAAAACATCACCAATTTTCTAAATGTAGACCCAAAAGATTTCTAATATTAAACATTGAGGTAAATGTGAGCTATACATATATTTAAGAAGTATGAATTCAAATAACTAAGATAATTATTTAACCAATTTTTGGTGAACCAATGAGTGATCATAGTGGTAGTGTGTTAAATCAAGGAATAAACGTTTGCAAAGCAAAAATTGTAAAGAGCACCCTCTGCTACCTCACAGTTCAAAATCAAATAAAAATATGGTAGTCTTGCTGAGCACTTTTCTACTGCATCATTTGTCATCATGTAGTTTATGATTATCATATACTTTATTAATTTTTATTTTACAATACTGTGTATTCATTTATTTAACTATTTTCCAACCTGCTTATTCCAGTTCAGGATCTCAAGGCCAGAGCCCATCTCAGCAGCTCAGGGTGCAAGGTACAAGCCAACCCTGGGCTAGAGGCCATTGCATTGCAGGACACACACAAACACACACACACACTCACTCACAATGGGCCTGGGGCAATGTAGACACACCGGTGAACCTAATGTGCACATCTTTGAAATGTGGGAGGAAATAGGAGTACCTGAAAAATCCATGTAGACATGGAGAGAACACAAAACCTCCTCACAGACAGTGACCCTAGCTGGGAACTGATTTTTTTTTCTCATCAGAGTTATATGGAAAAGATGTTAAACAAAACAACGTTTTTCATGACCTGCTGTATTGTTCAGTTCTGCTATTATATTATGTGTATAGTGTGCCAGTGGACTGAGCTGCCTTCGCAGCAACAATTGTGTCTTCATCTAAGCACACCGTGAATTCCACTTTATATCAACTTTCAGAGGAAAGATCATTTGGGTCTTGACATCATCTTGGCTTGTCTCCCTCAGTTCTTATACTTTAGAGTTAAGGAATCTGAATCCCAGAGTAGTTAAGTGAATTGTCCAAGATCACACAGCAAAATAGTGAAAAGTGAAGTCTCTTGACTACCAGTTCAGAGCTCTGTTTAACACAAAACATAGCATTTTATTAGATTTGTATAAAATTTTATAGTTGACAAAATGTTTTCCAGTGCATTACACATCTGACAGGGAGGTAGGCAGAATAATAATCTCCAAAGACAGCCACATCCTAATCCTCAGAACCTGTGAATATGTTACACAGCAAAACAGAATTAAGTTTGTAGAGGGAATTAAGGGCACTAATCAACTGACTTTAAAATAGGTAGAATAACTTGGATTATCCCTGTGGGCACAATGTAATCACAAGAAAGTGGAAGGTAGAAGATTCAAAGTGATATGATATAATAAAAGACTTGACGAGCTATTGCTGGCTTTGAAAATGGAAGGGGTCGAGAAAATGGAAGGGGTCGAGAAATCATGAGTCGAGAAATCTGGAAAGGAAACCGATTTTCTCCTACACTCTCCAAAAGCAACAAATCCCTGCCGACACCTTGATGTCAGCTCTGGGAAACCCACATCAGCCTTCTGATCTACAGAACTTTAAAATACTAAATTTGTGCTAGTTTAAGCGACTAGATTTGTGGTAATTTGTCATGGCAGCAATAGGAAACTAATCCACCAAGGTTGGAATTTTTATCCCCAAATGGTAGATGTGGACACTAACAAACTGTGTTTTGTTTTGATGTGTTTAACTAAACTGTCCCATGAATTTATTGTTTTCTTACGGTGCAGAGTGGGGAAGGTAGAATATGTGAGTGAAATACAATCCTAGACCTCAGAGAATCTAAGGTAAAACTGCATGTATAGAAACAACACGAGGTAGAAAGTGGGGCCGAAGAACACTGGACAAGCTGGTCCCTGGTGTGCAGGTACAAGCACCCGCTCTTGAGGCAGCAAATTGAAACAGTGATGTTTGTTACTAGTTTCTGTTAAAGTTCCTCAAACTCTTTTACACAGAGATCTATCCGACTCTTGGGTGGTCACTCTAAAACTCTGAAGGTCAAATTTAGATCCAGGAAACACAGGAATGCACATACTCCCTTCTAATGTTGTCATGTATCGAGAGAGTTCAGATAGAGCCTTGGAAATGCACTGTAAACAAAACAATTTTGATTCAGGTAGTTACCAGCCTACACTTGGAAAAATAGCTCTAGACTTTTCGGTGTTGCAAGGTTCTCAGTTAATTTAGGTCTGAGATTATATCGATGCCTCTCTGAGAAATTGGGAGCCAAGGGAATGAACGCAAGGTCGGCATTTTTGTCAGACACTCCAGGTGATTTGTCCATTTGCACATCCAATTTTGAAAAGCACTACCTACAGTGAGGCAAACTTAGACTCAGTGCCCCAGTACATGCTCATAAAAAGGTAACCAGAGATAATGAAAGAGATGCATGTATGTCTTCCGAAAGAGAGACTTCACCTTCTCACTTTATTTAAAAGCCAAATGGACTGTAAGATTAAAGTGACAATTTTCAATCTCTGTTTCAGAACAAGAAAGCCAAGTTCCTGATTAGCTATTTTGAAGCTCAAATTTGTCCTGACAGGGTTCTATCTCCTTTAAAGAATTCACCAAGGACAGGTCCTCCAGCAACAAGTGATGGATGGATAAAACACTGTAATTACTATCAAAGTGCAAAGACTTCTATGTGATTACACACTTCCCATCCTCTAGACGCCACTTTGTTCCATTTAAAATACAATGAGAAATGGACATGGGTGATGTGTAGTTACTCGTTAGTCAAGGTTTTGGAAATGATAGTTATTAACACGTGTGTTTTATCATAAGCCATAATTGGGGGATAACTTAGATTGTAGGATTAATTCTTGCTCCATTCTTATTCTTATTTTTATTGTTTGCCTTCCATTCTCTACTAAATCTCTCTTATGATGAATTAGATTATTTGAAGTTTAGAATGAAATCATTAAGCTTCGAAGAATAAATGTAAGGGCTCAAAATCCCTTGCCACTTTCAAATTTCCAGTTCTTTTATCTTTTGTTTCAAATGAGTAAACCTAATCTGTTAAGTTGAACAGCAAACACTCATTCTCAAATTCCATTAACTCAGGCAGATTTCTCATGATTAAGATCAAAACCAGCATCATAATAATGTTAAGACTGAGAAAGGATTTTGAGTCAACAAATACAAAATTGAAGCTAGTGTGATCATTTAGTCAGTACATTTAGAAATCTATCCTAGCTAGAATAGATTTTTAATCTTTCTAAACAGATATTGATTTATCATGGGAATAAATAATAGAATATATACAAATTTATGATAGGGGACTATAGGAACTCTTTCCTTTAAAGCCAAGTATGTTATGCCTTAAGACTGTTGATTGCATCTAACTTAACCCTCCCTCAAATGCTGACATTTCATCAATGTGTTCAATTTGTACAGCTTCCTTAAAAACATCAGATTTTAAATATTTTATTTGAAATTCATTGTTAGCTTTTCTTCCTTATTTTTTTTTTTCTGGCTCAAAGAAACTTCTATTTTTGCACCAGAATTTAATAGTGTCATTTACTTCTTAACTACCTAGATAATTAGAATATACTATTCATGAAAGCTTTCAATGAGGAAACTTACTTTCTTCCAATTTTTCCATGACACTGCAACTGCCTCTATATAAAAAGTTTTAATACAATAGATTTTTCTATTTTATCATTTTCCTTTTAACACTTTTATTATCTCAGGCAATGAGACTTTATACTTGACAGAACTTTTCAAACTAAATGATGAGCAATCAAAAGTAAAATTGAGGAGTTTTTGTCCAGCATCTTAATTGATACTAATATGACAAATCTTTGTACCTACATAAGCTCTTTCTTTAGTATCCTATAGAGGCTGATGTGGCTGGAGAATTCTGCAATAAAACGTGACATATTAATGCATGATTTGTCTTCAAGTTACTACCGCTGTAAATGTGGTCCATTTTAAATGTTGCAGTCACACTGACACACTTTCTACAGTCACATGTTCAATCATTTTTTTTTTCTTGCTGAGCAAAGGGCTTCAGTGATCCTGAGATGAAATCACTACCGAACCTCCTAGATTGTGTGCAAGGTGCCAGCTTATGTTCTTAAACAAAATTAATATACAGTTTTACCCCTATGTCTTAAATCCTTTAAAGCAGTACAGTGGAAAGCTTGTTTTCCCCTTCAGCTTTTGACCTCCCTTCTTTTTTTTTTCTCTTTCTCTTTCTCTCTTTCATAGAAGTTCTGCACTTGTTTGCTGCTTGTTAGTACAGAATATACCTGAAAATGCTAAATATATCACAGAAAACTTTTTTAAAACAAGTCCAAGCTTTGCTTTGCAAAAGCAAAATTGGGCCATTGTGTAAACTAAACTAAGGCATTGAGACAGCAACATATCAAAAATATAAACACACAAATAAAACTGACAAAAATATATGCCTTTTGGATTTTATGGGATATTTATTTTTAATACCTAGCCTCTCTGAATTAAGT
This sequence comes from Plecturocebus donacophilus, assembly GCA_004027715.1. Classification (NCBI taxonomy): domain Eukaryota; kingdom Metazoa; phylum Chordata; class Mammalia; order Primates; family Pitheciidae; genus Plecturocebus; species Plecturocebus donacophilus. The sequence goes on from PVKP010010091.1 coordinate 33,186, forward strand.
ACATTTAAGGAGATTTGTAATTAGCTAATCTTTACATTCATAAATTAATTCATAAATTTTGTTTGGTTGAGGGGACAAGGAACATAGGAGAAAGGAAATAGTTCACTTTCATTGTAAACTTTGTAGTTGAGTTTGTAGTTTGTAGTTTGAAAGCTACAGAGCTATTTAATAATGTTGTACAAATATTTATTAAATACTCAATATGGATATATGATAAAAAATTTGCAACTTCAACATTTTTATGTGTTTGTTTTTACTGTAGCAAATTTGGTTCTGAAATAATCTTAATTAAATGTGAGGCAAAGGAAGATCTTAAAGCTCAGGTAGAAACATAAATGTCAGAGCATTTTAGGTATTCTCAGATAGAACATATTCAGATAAAAGTAAATGTGACTTGCTACTACTGATACCTCAATAAGTATTTATTACACAAATAATCATGGACACCAACAAAGAAAAATTTAGTAAAACAATTGTTTTCCATGTTGTCTTCTAGGTTCATAATTTTCTATAAACAAGTATAATCATAGTTTCAATGTTTTATTCATTACTAAATAATAGAATTAGTACTTTCCAGTTATATAATGACTGCATCCGTATCTCATCATATCTATGTAATTTACTACATTCATTATTTCTCTTATTTTTAAACATTTGGTTTGGTTATAATTTTTATTGTTAATTAAGAATGTTATACAACCACCTTTCTTTTGAATTATTTCCTCGGGATAGTTCAATGGGGCAAATCTTTTAAGCAAACTTATACATGTTGAATCTAAACAAGGTGTATAACTTACCTGAATTATCTAATATAACACAATTCTTAAGCTAAGTAATATTCCAAGTTTTCAGATGAGAAAAATGATGCTCAGAGAAACTTAACCAAGGTGACCTTACTAATAAGTGGAACACGTGTTTGTACTTTCATTCTCACCTGAGTCAGCGGCGTCTGACCCAAAGATTTTGCTGCTTCCCCCACAATGTCCTGCTACCCAAGAAGCAAGGGGTCTGGGTAGTAAATGAGTGTGTACTTTTTCAAGTTACTGGAAAACATTACTATTGAAACAGTCTGCCAATGTATTTTGCCAAAGAGTTACAGCTTTGAATAGTATTATTTTTAAATTTCATTAATAGATGTAAGGTGATATGTGGTTGTAATTAGCACTTTTAAAATTAACTAGGACAACTACAAAAACTACAGTTACTAATTTTAAAAGAGCTCAACTTTTGATTTTGTATTTTAAGAAAATGAAAATGAGTGTGGTGGCTCATGCCTGTAATCCCAGCACTTTGGGAGTCTGAGGAGGGTGGATCACAAGGTCAGGAGATTGAGACCAGTCTCGCTAACATGGTGAAACACCATCTCAAAAAAAAAAAAAAAATTAGTGGAGCATGGTGGTACGCACCTGTAGTCCCAGCTACTCAGGAGGCTGAGGCAGGAAAATGGCTCGAACCTGGTTGGCAGAGGTTTCAGTGAGCCAATATCAGGCCACTGCACTCCAGCCTGGGCAACAGAGCTAGACTCTGTCTAAAACAAAAGAAAAAAAGAAAGAAAATGAAAATAAGATATGAACAGCAAAATATCTAGTATTTATTGAATTTTAACGATGTGCCAGGAACTGTTCTAAGCACTTTACACATTTGACTCTCACACCACCGTAAGAGGTAGTTACTAGCAGTATTTATTTCTAATCAAGAGACAGTGGTATAATGTTTAAGAGACTGGATTCTGGTGCCAATGAGTCTAGGTTCAAAAATCTCACTTTGGCAAATATTACACCTCCTAACTTAATCTATGTCTGCTTTGGTTTTGTTGTTGTTATTTTTCATGTATAAAGGAGTGTGGTAATAGTAGTACCTACTTGATTGCATTGCTTTAAGAATTAAATGAGTTAATTGTACAAATGACTTAAGACAGAGCCTGGCACACAGTAAGGACTATAGAATGTTAGCTCTTTTATTATTATTTTTATTATTTTATTATACTTTAAGTTCTGGGGTACATGTGCAGATTATTCATATTTTGTATGAAGAACTTGAGACAGAGAGAGGCTGTGTAATCTCTCTAGAGTAAAACAGTTGGTGATTATGGATAGTATCCTGAAATCTACCCCATTTTCTATAATAGTCAGTGCCTTAACTCTCAGTAAATTCTATGTAGGAAAGATTTTAAAGCATAAATAAAACTTATAACAGAAAACTGCAAAAACTAATAAGTTAACATTCTAGAAGAATGGTGTGAGTCTAAAGAGAAAATGTATTTCTAAGTATCACTCGCACCCTTAACTGAATCCCAGACAACTAATTTTTGTTTTGTTTTTAGATGGAGTTTCACTTTTGTCACTGAGGGTGGAGTGCACTGATGTGATCTCAGCTCACTGCAACCTCCGCCTCCCAGGTTTAGGAGATTCTCCTGCCTCAGCCTCCCGAGTAGCTGGAATTACAGGCATGCACCACCATGCCTGGCTAATTTTGTATTTTTAGTAGAGATGGGGTTTCGCTATGTTGGCCAGGCTGGTCTCAAACTCCTGACCTCAGCTGATCTGCCCGCCTCAGCCTCCCAAAGTTCTGGGACTACAGGCATAAGCCACCCCGTGCCCGGTCCCAGCCAGCCAAATTTGATGACAGTCTATTCTACCTCTGGAAATAAATGTTTCCATTAGAACCCTTATAGGCAGGGGCTTGACTCTGAAAACTTAGGGTTGCCAGTTTGGAAACTTGGGGTCACTTACTTCAGAAGCTCTCCTTTAATTGATTTATTTAAAAAAAAAAAACTTAATGCTTTTACTTCCCCATTTCTGTTGATAACTTAGAAATCTCTCATTTACCAATTTCTGTTATTGAAATTTAGTAATGTGGATTAAGCCTTCCTCCATGAACTCTTGACCCAATCAGAATAATTCATTTCCACTCTATCAGTGTGACCATTTTTTCCTAATGTGATACTTTGATCCACCATCATTTCTTTCCATATCTGTCCTTTTTTTCTTTTATGCTTTTACTAGCTTGTCTTAACTGAAGACTTTTCTTTCTCTGGAAACATCTACATTGCCCATGGTTCTTTAGTAGAAGCAATGCCTTTTACACAAATTCCTTTTCGTTCAGGTGGACAAGAAAAGAAACTAACATTTTTTTTAGACAACACTGCTGTTTTGGATCATAGTTTACCCACGATTACTCAATAGTCTGGTGTTTTCTGAAATCTCAATCATCAAAGTGATTGACTGACCTTTATGACAACATACTGACCTTCGGGAAACTCTCCTCTGTTGCATGGCCCCATTTTCCTCTTGACTGTTAGCATCTAGCAACTCTTTGGGAACTCTATTTTCCTTTTGACTGCCTTCCTGTAATGTTGTCTTACAGTCCCTCTGCTTCTTCAATTCAAGAAGCTCCCATTTCCACTTCAGGTACCAATCCACAGAATCGTCCTGGATCGCTCATCATTACCTGAAATTATATCAGGCCCAAAGCACACAATCTCACACCTGGCCACAATCTCTTGTCCCTTCCCCACACTCACACTCCCAGTTTGGGCCAAGCCTGTTCCTTTTGCACACCCTCACAACCTTCCCTATAAAAGTTCATTCCCTTCTTCAATATTTGTCTTAATTTCTATTTATTTAATGATGTATTTTGTGCATATTTACTTACAAGTTTCTGTTCAGCTACCAGACCCTCAGTACTTAAAGTGAAATGCATAGAATAATTCAAAATTTGGGGCCCACATCAGTCCTGCTAAATGAGAATCTGCATTTTATTTATTATTTATTATTTCAATAGTGTTGCGGGAACGTGGTTTTTGGTTACATGGATAAGTTTTCTAGCGCTGATTTCTGGGATTTTTGGTGCACCCATCACCTAAGCAGTGTACACTGTACTCAAAAGTGAGTAGTCTTTTATCTCTCACTTCCTACCCACTCTTCCCCTTGAGTCCCCAAAGTCCATATATCATTCTTTTTTTTTGAGACAGAATCTCACTCTGTCACCTGGGCTGGCATGCAGTGGTGCGATCTCGAATCACTGAAACCTCCGCCTCCCGGGTTCAAACAATTCTCCTACCTCAGCCTCCCGAGTGGCTAGGATTACTGGTGCCTGCCACTATGCTCAGCTAATTTTTTGTATTTTTAATAGAGATGGGGTTTCACCATGTTGGCCAGGCTGGTCTCAAACTCCTGACCTCATGATTCACCTACCTTGGACTCCCCTTATATCATTCTTATGCCTTTGAGTCCACATAGCTTAGCTCCCACTTATAAGTAAGAACATACAATATTTGGTTTTCCATTTCTTAGTTATTTCACTTAAAATAATCGTCTCCTGCTCTACGCAGTTGCTGCAAATGCCATTGTTTCTTTCCTTTTGGTGGCTGAGTAGTATTCCATGGTGTGTATAAACCACATTTTCTTTATTCACTTGTTGATTGATGGGCATTTCAGCTGTTTCTATATTTTTGCATTTGTGAGTTGTGTTACTATAAACATGTGTATGCAAGTGTCTTTTTCATATAATGACCTCTTTTCCTTTGGGTTAGAATCTGTATTTTAACCAGAACTCAAGGTGATTCATGAACATATTCAATTTGAGAAGCATGACTTTAGTCTAGTGGTTCCCAGGGTGTGATCCCAAGAGTAGAACTGTAGCACTTGGGAAAAGTATTAGAAATGAAAATTCTCAGGCCAATGTGTGTACTATTGAACTTAAAAACCTGAAGTTGTACTTCTACAATTCTATTTTAACACAGTTATCAGGGGATTCTGATGCACACTGCAGTTTGAGAACCTGACTATACAACTGACAAGGGAGGGGCTATCTTATTAATTTTGTATTCTCTATAGATGTAGGGTATGCATTTTACAAATGCATAAGAAGTGACTGAGCAAATGGATGAATGAATGAGTGAATGATGCTCTTGTTTATATCACAGATAATGTGCAGTTTTTTTCTTCGCTGATGTACCATACAAATTTATTTATACTTCACATATGGTATTTACATTTAATTACTTAAATGACTAAAATTTTAATTATTTTTGTATACACATTATGTCTAACATTGAGTTGTGTATACTACAGATATTCAATAAATGTTTAATTTGGTGGAAATAATTCTGTTATATAATTTTCTACTTTTGGTCCCACCCTCCACCGCCATACACCTTTCTCTTTCATGATACATTGTTTTAGACCAAGTGAAGGACCAAAATACAAGATATAAGGCAGGTGGGAATTTAATCAATTGGAATTTGTCTTCTCAAAATAACAGAAATAAATCTTAAAAACAAAGTTGAAAATAAAAGTGAGAAAAGCATTTTAGAATTAAAAAAAGAAAAAAAAACTGGACTGTCTGGGAATATGACAGAATACAAACAGCTCCAATCTGCAGCTCCCGGTGAGATCAATGGAGAAGGTGGGTGATTTCTGCATTTCCAACTAAGGTACCCAGCTCATCTCACTGGGATTGGTGAGACAATGGGTGCAGCCCACAAATGGCGAGCAGAAGCTGGGTGGGTGGCATCTCATGTGGGAAGCAAAGGGGTCAGAGAACTCCCCTCCCTCACAGCCAACAGAAGCCATATGGAACAATGCTGTGAGGAACAGTGTACTGTGTCCCAGATACAACACTTTTCCCACAGTCTTTGCAATCCACAGAACAGGAGATTCCCTCAGGTGCCTATGCAACCAGGACCCTGGCTTTCAAGTCCACCCAAAACTGGGTGGCCATTTGGGTAGACACTGAGCTAGCTGCAGGAGTTTTCTGTTCATACCTCAGTGGCATCTGGAATGCCACCAAGACAGAACTGTTCACTCCCATTGAAAGGAGGCTGAAGTCAAGGAGCCAAGTAATCTATCTCAGCAGTTCCCACTTCCACAGAGCCCAGCAAACTAAGATCAACTGGCTGGAAATTCTCACTGTCAGCACAGCAGTCTGATGTCAAGCTGGGATGCTTGAGCTTGGCGTGGGGAGGGGCGTCTACCACTACTGAGGTTTGAATAGGTGGTTTCCCTCTCTCAGTATAAACAAAGCCTCCAGGAATTTCGAACTGGGCAGAGATCACCTCAGCTTGGCAAAGTCACTGTAGCCAGCGGCCTCTCTAGAAACAAACTCCTCTGAGCTAAAGGAGCATGTTTCTCCTCTCTGGACAGGGCATCTCTGAAAGAAAGGTAGTAGTCCCAGTCAGAGGCTTATACATAAAACTCCCATCTCCCTGGGACAGAGCACCTGGGAGAAGAGGTGGCTCTGGGTGCAGCTTCAGCAGACTTAAATGTTTCCTGCCTGCTGGCTCTGAAGAGACAGTCAAATTGTCTCTGCTTGCAGATGACATGATTGTATATTTAGAAAACCCCATCACCTCAGCCCCAAATTTTCTTAAGCTGATAAGCAACTTGAGCAAAATCTCAGGATACAAAATCAATGTGCAAAAATCACAAGCATTCCTGTACACCAATAATAGAACAGAGAGCCAAATCATGAGTGGACTCCCATTCATAATTGCTACAAAGTTAATAAAATATCTAGGAATACAACTTCCAAGGGATGTGAAGGATCTCTTTAAGGAGAACTATAAGCCACTGCTAAGGGAAATAAGAGAGCACACAAACAAATGGAAAAACATTCCATGGTCATGGTTAGGAGGAATGAATATCATGAAAATGGCCATACTGTCCAGAGTAATTTATAGATTTGATGCTATTCCCATCAAGCTACAATTGACTTTCTTCAGAGAATTAGAAAAAAACTACTTTAAATTTTATATGAAACCATAAAAAGAGCTCATACAACCAAGATAATACTAGGCAAAAAGAATAAAGCTAAAGGCATCATGCAACCTGACTTCAAACTATGCTACAAGGCTACAGTAACCAAAACAGCTTGGTCCTGGTACCAGAACAGATATGTAGACCAATGGAACAGAACATAGGCCTCAGAAATAACACCACACATCTACAACCATCTGATCTTTGACAAACCTGACAAAAGGAAGCAATGGAAAAAGGATTTCCTATTTAATAAATTGTGTGGGGAAAACTGGTTAGCCATATACAGAAAACTGAAACTGGACCCCTTCCTTATACCTTATACAAAAATTAACTCAAGATGAATTGAAGACTTAGACATAAGACCTAAAACCATAAAAACCCTAGAAGAAAACCTAGGCAATACCATCAGGACATAGGCATGGTCAAAGATTTCATGACTGAAACACCAAAAGCAATGGCAACAAAATCCAAAATTAACAAATAGGATCTAATTAAACTAAAGATCTTCTTCACAGCAAAAGAAACTGTCGTCAGATTGAACAGGCAACCTACAGAATGGGAGAAAATTTTTGCAATCTATCCATCTGACAAAGGACTAATATCCAGAGTCTACAAAGAACTTAAACAAATTTGCAAGAAAAAAACAACCCCATCAAAAAGTGGGCAAAGAATATGAACAGACACTTTTCAAAAGAGGACATTTATGTGACTGACAAACATATGAAAAAAAAGCTCATCATCACTGGTTATTAGGGAAATGTAAATCAAAACCACAATGAGATACCATCTCACACCAGGTAGAATGGCGATCATTAAAAAGTCAGGAAACAACAGATACTGGAGGGGATGTGGAGAAACAGGAACACTTATACACTGTTTGGTGGGAGTGTAAATTAGTTCAACCATTGTGGAAGACAGTGTGGCATTTCCTCAAGGATCTAGAACCAGAAATATCATTTGACCCAGCAATCTTATTTTTGAGTATATGCCCAAAGGATTGTAAATCATTCTACTATAAAGATACATGTGCATATATGTTTATTGCAGCACTCTTCACATAGCAAAGACTTGGAACCAATCCAAATGCCCATCAATGATAGACTGGATAAAGAAAATGTGGCACCATGGAATACTATGGAATCATATATTCCACCATGGAATAAATGTGGCACCATGGAATACTATGCAGCCATAAAAAGGATGAATTCATGTCATTTGCAGGGACATAGATGAAGCTGGAAACGATCATTCTCAGCAAACTAACACAGGAACAGAAAACCAAACACCACATCTTCTCACATATAAGCGAGAGTTGAACAATGAGAACACATGGACACATGGAGGGGAACATTATACTTCAGTGTCTGTTGGAAGGTATGGGACTAGGAAAGGGATAGCATTTGTAGAAATATGTAATGTAGATGATAGTTTGATGGGTGCAGCAAACCACCATGGCATGTGTATACCTATGTAACAAAGCTGCACATTCTGCACATGTATCCCAGAACATAAAGTATAATAATAAAAAAAGTGAGAAAAGCAAATAAATCTGGTTTGAGAAGACATCTGGTTGCTGGCCACACCCATAATTTATTCTTTTATAAAATGGCTTTGGTTGCCATGTTGAATCATGTGAGAATATGTGGCGTGCAAACACTTGGAAACCAAAGGCAGCTTGAGTCTGAAATAGGCTTTTCCAGTCCATCATAAGGGAGTGCCAACATTTTCATTGCTCAAAGAATGCTGTTTTATTTCAACCAGTGAAATGAAATTGTCAGGCTGGCTAAGTAATGCTAACTCTTGGCAGCAGTGTTTTGTGGATCCTTTTTATTTACCAGGGACAGACTATAAATAATAGCATTTGTTTAGCACTTTGTCACTTCCAAGAACTCCAACAGCCTTGACAAATAGACATCAGTGTTCTTTGCTAGCTCACAGGTGGTTAGTTTTTAATACCCAGTAAGGAGGGTTGCTATAAGTAGATAGCAACACAAATACTGATGAGGTCTTTCAGTTTGAGATCTTAGGCTAACAATGACTATTCTGTCATTCTAGACTTTTCTTAATTAGTCATACCCTAAAACAGCAGGTCTTCCCTGGGGCACTAAAAATGTCTAAAAGTATGAATATCTGTGGTAAGATAATGATTGATTAATGTATCTAAGTTTTGTGATGAGCAGTTGACCGAAGTTACTAAATATGACTCATATTTCAGCAGCCTCCCTCCAAGATGGTCCAACTCAGCAGGTCCTCCTCTGGTGCCATCTTTAGTCACACACTGTGATTCAGAGGGTTGAAAGAGAATCCATTGACTATATTTATCTGGAAGGCCATCGCTAACTCTACCTGAATTTTTCTTGGGGAGATGGGGAAAAGCCTGATACTCCTTTTTTCAGTTACCTCATGCTATAAGATGCACAAGCTGCCTGGTCATTGTGTATGCAGCCCTTGTAGGAAGACCAAAGCGAAATTAGCAAGGAATGTTGTCTTAAAGAAAAAAAACAAAAAACAAACAAACAAACAAACAAAAAAACAGTAAAATGAGCCTCTATCCTCTCTTCTCCCATCTGTTGCTATAGAAATTTCTATAAATAGAAAAGCTGGTAGTAAAAATCATGAGATTCTAAACAAGTGGACTAAAAAGTATGCACACATTTTAAAGATAATGCTATTTATTTCACTTGCAATGAAAATATTGCTTCTTTTGAAAGCAAGCACTATTAAGAGAGCCTATGCTATGGACTGTATTTCATAACTAATATTAAAGATTTCCCATTCCCTTCACACATTCTCAATTCCTAGTTTCATGTTTATATTATTTTGTTCATATAACACACATCATCTTTGAAAATACAATTTAGTTTATTTTTTTATTATGCTTATTGTTTCTTATCTGTCTCTTCACTCTGGAAAGTAAGCTCCATGAAGACAGATATTGTCTACTTTGTTCCCCGATGCATCCCAAGCACCTAGGCCAGAGCCTGGCACACTGGGGTGCTCAGTCAGTAACTGCTGACTGAATGAATTATGGAGAAACAGTTAATAAATAATTCTTAGTCGCATGTACTCATATTCCTTTTCCTGATCACCAGGATACAATTTCTTTTAAATGGGTGAAAAACAAGCTTATTGAGAAAAAGAAAGTTTTCCCTCTCATTAGGATAAATGAAGCTTAACAGGATTGAGTAATTGATTCCAAATCATGAAGCTGTTTAGTGAGAGAATCAAGACTTAATAGCCAGAATGTCACACTCAAAATTCAGTGTTCTTCCTAAACCTTACCATTATCCTGTTTATAAGTCTAGATATCTTGTTTGCTCAAATCTGTCAAAGTTGTTTAGGGCTTTATCATGTAAAGCCCTTTCCCATATAGTACTTGAGCCAGAACTATTAGTTTCATTTTATAGATAAAGAAACTGAAGGTTAGAGAGCTAGTGATTTGCTGAAGATCACATAGATGCCTAATTAATGGCAAATGCAGGATTAAATTCCTGGAATCTAGTTGTTATTACATAGTTCTCTCTTGTTACTCTTCATTTTAAAAATGTACTAAGCACCATCAATGTGCTAAGCCCTATACCAGACAGTAGTTGGCAAAAGCTCATTCATGCTGTTATAGAAGTATATCTTCAGTCCCTAAATAAACACATGACATATTGGATGGTGGTAAGTCTCTGCATAAAAATGAGGCAAAATATCAGATACATACAGAGAAAATGACAGTGTTGAAAACAATGCTATTCACAATAGCAAAGAAATGGAATCAACCTAGATGTCCATCAATAATAGAGTGGATAGAGAAAACGTGGTACCTATACACCATGGAACACTATGCAGTGTAAAAAAGAATGAGATCATGTCATTTGGAGGAACATGGGTGGAACCAGAGGCTATTATTCTTAGGAAACTGATACAGCAATAGAAAATCAAATAGCATTATGTTCCTCTTATAAGTGGAAACTAAATGATGAGAACACATGGGCACAGAGGGGAACAACAGACACTTGGACCTATTGAAGAACAGAGGGTGAAAGGAGGGAGAGAATTTAAAAAGAACTAGTGGATACTAGGCTTAATACTTGGGTGATGAAACAATGTGTACAGCAGAGCTCTGTGGCACGATTATACCTATACAACCAAACTACACATGCACCCACAAACTTAAAGTAAAAGTTAAAAAGAAAGGAACACAGTGCTATATTATTAACTTGGATGGTCATCTAAAAAGGCCTCTCAGATTAAGAGACTCCATGAATTCAACTGTACTTTAGAAATTGAAGTGGCCTAGATCTGAGGGGAACGAGGATGGAATTTGGTAGAGAAAGAGCGTTCTAGACAAGGAGTGTAAGATCAGAGTGACTGGAACAGAGTGAACAAGAACAGGGAAATAGGAGAAGAGAGCAACTGTTAAGGAGCAGGAATGTGAAGTGTGGGTAAAAGTAATGATTAATTGTTTTCTAAGGGATTTTATTGTCTCATATTTTAAAGAATGACTTTGGCTCTATACTGTGTGGGAAATAGATACATAGACCAAGTTTAGGGGCTATTGTTCTGTATGAGAATTGATAGTGTTATGCACTAAGGTGGGGAAGCATGGTAGTATCAAGGATACATTTCAAAAGTTCACCCATCAAATTGTTGACTTTTATAGAAGTTGACCTTACTTAATTCTTGGGTGTCATCTGTAGGAGGGCATCTGGTTTCCACAGCATGGCATTACCTTACCTGAGTGAATATATGTCAATTCAAAGCTGGTTCTCAGCCTAGAGAACTTAGAAGCCTGATGTGTCAGCAAAAGATCAATTTCTTATTCAGTGAAACACTCAAAGATTGACATGTGAGAATGAGAAAAACAATCAATGCATTACCTCTTACAATGAGAAATGTAATTTATCTTGAATAGTCTTCTGCTGATTGATGAGTGATATGGTTTGGCTGTGTCATCACCCAAATCTCATCTTGAATTATAGTTCCCATAATCCCCACATGTTGTGGGATGGAGTGGGTGGAGAAAATTGAATCATGGGGGCAGTTTCCCCATCCTGTTTTCATGAGAGTGAGTCAGTTCTCATGACATCTGATGGTTTTATAAGGAGCTTCCCACTTCATGGGGCACTTATTCTTCTCCTTTCTTCCACTATGTGAAGAAGGATGCATTTGCTTCCCATTCTGTCATGATTGTAAGTTTCCAAAGGCCTCCCCAGCCATGCTGAACAGAGTCAATTAAAACAAATTCCTTTATAAATTACCAAATCTCAGGTATGTCTTTATTAGTGTGAGAATGGGCAAATACATTAAATTGGTACTAAGAGTGGAGTGCTGCTATAAGGATGGCTAAAAATGTGGAAGCAACTTTGGAACTGGGTAACAGGCAGAGGTTGGAACAGTTTGGAGGACTCAGAAGAAGACAGGAAAATGGGGGAAAGCTTGGAACTTCCTAGAGACTTGGAGGGCTCAGAAGACAGAAAGATGTGGGAAAGTTTGGAACATCCTGGAGACTTGTTGAATGGCTTTGACTAAAATGCTGATAGTGATTTGGACAATGAAGTCCAGGCTAAAATGGTCTTAAATGGAGATGTGGAACTTGTTAGGAACTGTAATAAAGGTAACTCTTGCTTTATTTTAGCAAAGAGACTGGTGGCATTTTGCCTTGCCCTAAAAATCCATGTAACATTGAACTTGAGAGAGTTGATTTAGGATATCTGGCAAAAGAAATTTCTAAGTGGCAAGGTGTCCAAGAGGAAGCAGAAGATAAAACTTTAAAAAATTTGCAGCCTGATGATATAATAGAAAAGAAAAACCTGGCAAAGCCAGATACCGTGGCTTACGCCTGTAATCCCAGCACTTTGGGAGGCCAAGGCGGGCAAATCAACTGAGGTCAGGAGTTCAAGACCAGCCTGGCCAATATGGTGAAATTTCATCTCTTCCAAAAATACAAAAATTAGCTGGGCATGGTGGCAGGAGCCTGTAATCCCAGCTGCTTGGGAGCCTGAGGCAGAAGAATCGCTTGAACCCAGGAGGTGGAGGTTGTAGTGAGCCAAGATTACACCACTATACTCCAGCCTGGGCATTTTTTTTTTCCAATCTCAAAAAAGAAAAAAAGGAAATAAAAGAAAAACCCATCTTGGGGCAGAAATTCAAGCCCAAGCTGGCTACAGAAATTTATATAAGTAACAAGGAGCCAAATGTTAATCACCAAAACAATGGGGAAAATGTCTCCAAGCCATTAAGAGAACTTCACAGAAGCTCTGTGCATCAGCATCTGCAGGCCTAGGAGGGAAAAAATGGTTTCCTGGGCTGGGTCCAGAGCCCTTCTGCTCTGCGCTGCCTCAAGACATGGTGCTCTGCATCCCAGATGGTTCACCTCCAGCTATGGCTAAACGGGGAAAACATACAGCTAAGGCCATTGCTTCAGAGGGTGCAAACCCCAAGCTTGGGCAGCTTCCACATAATGTTGGTCCTGTGGGTGCACAGAAGATAAGAACTGGGGTTTGGAAACCTACACCTAGACTTCAGAGGATGTATGGAAACGCCTGGATGTCCAAGCAGAAGTTTGCTGCAGAGCTGGAGCCTCATGGAGAACCTCTGTTAAACAGTGTGGAAGGGAAATGTGGGGTTGGAGTCCCAACACAATATACTCACTGGGACACTTCCTAATGGAGCTGTGAGAGGAGGATCACCATCCTCCAAACCCCAGAATGGTTGATCTACCTACAGCTTGCACAGTGTACCTGGAAAAGGCACAGACACTCATCCTCAAACATGAAAACAGCCAGGAGGTGGGGCTGTAACCTGCAAAGCCACAAGATGGAGCTTCCCAAATCCATGGGAGCCCACCTCTTGCATCGGCATGCCCTGGATGTAAGACATGAAGTCACAGAAGACCATTTGGAACTTTGAGGTTTAAGGACTGCCTTATTGGATTTCAAACTTGCATAGGGCCTATAGCTCCATTGTTTTGGCCATTTTTTCCCATTTCAAATGGGTGTATTTACTTAATGCCTGGTACCCTCATTGTATATAAGAAGTAAGTAACTTGCTCTTGATTTTACAGGTTCATAGGCAAAAGGGACTTGCCTTGTCTCAGTTGAGACTTCAGGCTTGAACTTTTGGGTTAATGTCAGAACGATTTAAGACTTCGGGGAAACTATTGAAAAGTCATGATTGTGGTTTGAATTGCAAGGACATGAGATTTTTGGAGGAACCAAGTGCAGAATGATATGGTTTGGCTGTATCCCTACTCAAAGCTCATCTTGAATTTTAGTTTCCATAATCCCCACATGTTGTGGAAGGAACCAGGTGGAGATAATTGAATCATGGGGGCAGTTTCCCCCACATTGTTCTCATGACAATGAGTTCATTCTCATGAGATCTGATGGTTTCATAAGGGGCTTGCCATTTCGCTGGGCATGCATTCTTCTCTTTCCTGTCACCATGTGAAGAAGGGTATGTTTGCTTCCCTTACTCCCATAATTGTAAGTTTCCTGAGGCCTCCCAGCCATGTGGAACTGTGAGTCAATTAAACCTCTTTCTTTTATTAATTATTCAGTCTTGGGTATGTCTTTGTTACCATTGTGACAAAGGACTAATAAAATCAGCATGTTCTTTTTCTATAGACATGGAGGATAGCAAATTAGATCTAGAGTGTTGCTGGATGAATATAGCATAGTAGAAAACAGGAAATAAATGGATAATTTAACAGCATGATTCATCCATCTACCTATAGTTAATGCCATAAAGATATACCTACTAAAAAGACCAGATAGTTACTCATGTTCTTGGTCCAGAACATACATATGCCAGGACAGAGCAGGAGAACCTAGAGTCGGGATATCTCTTTCTCTCTTGTGGTCTCTCCACTCTGACCAAAGACCAAAACACCCTCCAACAACCTAACTAGCACATTTCCACTTCAGATATGTTAATATATTTGATAGGTTTCACTCTGTTTTTCCCCTGAAATCAGTCTGTTTGATGACTTTATCAATCAGATCCAGTGTATATATATATATATATTTCACTCATAAGGGCAAACAATTTTATTCCTCAGTTCTATGTTGTAACCATTATATGTCACTATTTTAAACTATATTATATAATTTTCCTAGAATTCTATTAAGTAGACTTCTCTGCTAAATTCAGCTGATTATACCAAAACAAGTACAGTTTCTTTTCAAATTTTAGTACCTGCTGTTGCTTTTTTTTTAATCACTGTACTCAAACTAGTTTTTCTAATGTGTCAGTTGAGCCAACCTAAAAGTAGACCTTTGTAAATATATGGCACTCAATCTATCATAAGCTGCAATTGTTAACCAAAGATTCAGAGTATTTAATTTTCTTAAAGCTTTTGTCCCAAACCATTTTTAACTTATAATAAAGATGCTTGTCTAGTTTTCCATAATCTTTATATTTTTAAGGGATTAAATCTAAAGAGTTCTTACTCCTTGTTATTTTAGCACCAGAACATTGTTAGAGAAAAGTATCTCAAGTCTTTCATGGGGTCCTTGGTGCTTATGGGAGAAATAGTTGAATTTCAATTCATCCTCCACTATGGCTGAAGAGATTCAAAGAATCAAATGACAATTAGAACCTCTCTTCATGCATTTATGTTATTCACAGTAAATACTGTATACCTAGTCTTTCATTTATTTGTGGGACACCTTTGTACTTATTAGCTAAAGTTGAGAAAGCATGTATCTCATTTTCCAGTAAAATGTCTTGAAGACAAAACCAGTTGAAATATCTCACTAAACATGAAATAAACATTTATTTAAGTAAAAGAATGTTAATACCAAGTCTTTTGTAAAAAAAAAAAAAAGAAATAATTTAAAATAATAAATTTTACATACATTTCAGTTTAATGGTCTTTTTTTTTTTTTTTCATTTTGCCATGGCAGGAATCATGGCAAAAAAAAAAAAAAAAGATCATTGAACTGAAATGTATTTGAAAAAATCCATTTTCCTCCACATGCTATAGGACAAGGAAACCAGTTTGAATTTAGATTAACTAATTATTTTGTTTACTGGCTTTGATATTGGAGCTAAAGAATCTCATGTTACTATTTAGGAATTTTACTAAGGAGTAAAAAATAAACTTTTGATGTTATATTTTTATTATTGCATAATTAATTTTAAGAAGTACTTTTCAACAGAAACTTTGTGGGAGACATGTATTACTAGCCTTTACTTTGGGATAGCCTGGGGTTTTCAGACATGCTAATGTTAGAATGGCTTTTTATAAAAATATCTTTTGAAAAAACTCTAAAGAAATTATCAATAGAATATGAAAGCTTAAAAATATATTAATTGCTAAGGCATTTTATATATGTCTGAATGACCTAGTTATGTAGAAATTTTTTTGTGTGCTAAGTTTCACTCAGATTTCAAAATAAAATCTCCTGGCCCAACTTTTTTGCTACGTCATTTTATTTACCATTGTAACATGCCCTCCATGTAGTTTCTTGTTCAACGTAGAGAGCTGGAAGGGATCTTAATTGGATTAGAGGAGAGAAGCCAAATTTTGTGTTTTGAATTCCACTGAGAACACCTGGATGGAAATACCATGAAGCAGCTCTTGAACTATGTAGCACTGTGCAGTGACTATTGCAGTGATGTCAAGTCTTGATCATCATTTAGAAAGAAATGCCATAGTTAGTCTGTTTATAGACTCACAGAATTTGGGAGAATAAAAGGAGAAATGGAAATTATTTTTAGCTATTTTTAGTCTATTGGAACACAATGTAAATGAAAACTGAGATCTCTGCTTCTATAAAAATCTCTAAAAATTATTTAGGAAGGCTTCTTGTTTAGCTCTAAAATGCAAAGAACTTGGAGGTTGTCACTCCTCTTACAACAAGAAAAAAAAATCTGGAGATCTGGACACAGTGGCTCATGCCTGTAATCCCAGCACTTTGGGAGGCCGAGGCGGGTGGATTGCCTGAGGTCAGGAGTTCGAAACCAGCCTGGACAACATGGTGAAATCCCATCTCCACTAAAAGTGCAAAAATCAGCTGGACGTGATGGCACATGCCTGTAGTCCCAGCTACTTAGGAGGCTGAGGAAGGAGAATTGTTTGAACCCATGAGGCGGAGGTTGCAGTCAGCCCAGTTCATGCTACTGCACTCCAGCTTGGGTGACAGAGCGAGACTCTGTCTCAAAAAATAATAATAAAAATAAATTAAAATACAATCTGGAGAGGCAGATTCACACAGAGAAACTGCTTAGCTAGAACCGAAGTCATAAAGTGGTAAGAACACTTAGGTGGTAAATTTGATAAACTGTTTGAGGCTTTGAGACTGTCTAAGAGTGAGAAACCCCTTAGAACTTCAGTCTCAGGAAAAATGCCAATACATTGTCGAGCTTTTCTGTCATGAACTCATTAGGTTCTCACTGTAGAGATCTGAATATGAGGGAAGAGGAAGGAGAACTTTTGTGAAATATACACAGAATTTTTTCATAACTCCACAAATGGCCTATTCTCCCTAAGAAAAGATATTGACAAGGACTTACTGCTTTTGGGAGAAGGAAATTCTTCCCACTCTGGTCTTATCCAGGTTTAATGTCTTACTAAGAAAGAAAAATAACATAATTAACAAGATTGTATAATAATTGAAGAATAACCAAACATAAAATAAAATATTTACTTTTTTATTTTTAATTGTCCTGAAAGGAAACTGCTTAAAACAATAGTAACAATGTATTAGATGATTAAAGCATAAACAGAGTGAAATGAATTACATCAACATTGCGTGGAATGAGAGAAGAATTGGGAGTTCTCTATTATAAGAGAAGCTACAATACACATAAGGTAGTATAATGTTATTTGAAGACAGACTTAGATTAGTTAAAAGTGCATATTGCAACAACAAATGTATACTGGAATTGAACAATTAAACAAATGGATGGTACATGGTAAGAGCCATATTTCTCAACATTGGAGGAGGAGATTACAGCAGAAAAGCAGTAAGAGAAAATGAGATGATTCATGTGATAATGGATTAGAGTTAGAGACATCAGTATGAATTTACATATGTTTACCTTATATTAGGTATGAATGGTTATATATAGAAATATCAATATGTGTATATTCAAGGGTTAATATACTTTCATATTTCCTTGCTCTACCAACCGATGGCCTCAAGGAAGTGACATTCCAGGAGAAAAGGGCATATTCCTTGATTCTTGGAATGGTATAGAAGCAAGGACACCCAAGTAGTTACAAGCACACTTTGCATCCAGAATTTGATTTCTAATACCAGACTCTTATGTCTGTTTCTACTACCAGAGCTTCTTGAAAATGTGGCAATTCTAAACCTGGGGTAAGGCATATCCAAGATAAAACTGATGCATCTTGTGTTTTCAAAAAGTAAAGCTTTGCTAAAAACAGAAACAAACCATAAAACATAATAATGGGGATATGTAAATGGTATAAAGGCACCAACTGAAGGGCTCCCAATGCACAAAAAGGGAACGATTTCAGTAACAAAATTAATGAAGTAGCATTGGATTGTAATACAAAATATTCAATGAATATTCATGATTCCATACTAATAGGAATAAATTACTGAATAAGTAAATTAAAATGGGAGGCTAGAAACACTTGAACAAAGGGATTTCAAATAATGTTTATAGATACTCTGTCCTCAAGGAGGTGAAATGTAACTCCTCATTCCTTAAGTACAGGCTGCACGTAGTGACTTCCAACCAAAAAGTACAATATAGAAAGGAAAAAAAAAGAACTTAAAAGTGAGAAACTTTGCAAACATTCCTCAGACAGGTGATCAAGAAAAATATCAAGTGACAATTCAAGTAGATAGTATGTGACCTTAACAAGATGTAATAAAAATAAATGGCCTTTCTTCCCCTTGGTTTTTTTTTTAGAAATCCATAATCCTAAATCTAATGATAAGAAAACATTAGACAAATCTCAGTTAAGGGGCATTCTATGAAATACGTGACTAGTGCTCCACAAAATTTTAAATGTCACCGAAAACATGGAAAATTTGAAAAACTGTTGTAACTAAAACCCAAATGAGATATGATGAGTAAACGTAATGTGGCATCCTGCATGGAATTTAGGAGAAGAAAAAGGAGATAAGCAAAACTAAGAAAATTTGAATAAATTACGGGACTTTAGCCCATATAACTCGGTAGAAAATGAGGCTCTTCAATTATGGACTTTGATAATAATATATTGATATTGGCTCATTAATTGTGACAAATGTACCATACTTATATATGATGTTAATAATAGGAAATCTGGGTCAGGGTAAAGGGAAACTGTCCTATCTTTCAATTATTCTGTAATATAACACTATTCTAAAATAAAAGTTTATTAAACTTATTTATTCATTTATTTTTATAATTTCAACTTTTATTTTAGATTCATAGGGTACATGTGCCGGTGTGTTGCATGAATATAATGCATGATGCTAAAGTTTGGGTTACAATTGATTCCATCACACAGGTAGTGAGCATAGTATCCAATAGCTCATTTTTCAACCCTTGCCCCGTCTCTCCTTCCCCACTCCAGTAGTCACCAGTGTCTACTGTTGCCGTCTTTATATGCATGCACACCCAGTGATTAGCTCCCACTTATATGTGAGAACATGCAGTCTTTGGTTTTCTGTCCTGCATAATTCACTTAGGATAATGGCCTCCAGCTGCATTTATGTTGCTGTAAAGAAGATTATTTCATTTTATTTTATGGCTGTGTGGTATTCTACGTTGTATATGTACCATATTTTCTTTACGTAATCCACCATAGATGGGCACCCCAGATGGGCACCTTAGTTGAGTCTGTGCCTTTGCTATTGTGAAGAGTGCTGAGATGGGCATACGACTGCATGTGTCTTTTTAATAACATAATGTTTTTTATTTTGGATATGTACCCACTAATAGGATTTCTGGGTCGAATGGCAGTTCTGTTTTAAGTTCTTTGGGAAATCTCCAAATTGCTTGCCACAGTGGCTGAACTAATTTACATTCCCACCAACAGTGTATAAGTATTCCTTTTACTAGGCAGCATTTGTTACTTTTTGGCTTTTTAGTAACAGCAGTTCTAAATGGTATGAGATGGTACCTCATTGTGGTTTTGACTTGCGTTTTCCTGATGTTTAGTGAAGTTAAGCATTGTTTTCATATGTTTGTTGATCACTTGTATGTCTTCTTTTGAGAAGTTTCTGTTTATATCTTTTGATCATTTTTAAGGGATTATTTGGTTTTGGCTTTTCTAATTGTTTAAGTTTCTTTAGATTCTAGATATGCCTTTGTCATATGCATAGTCTGTGAATATTCTCTCCCATTGTATAGGTTGTCTGATTACTCTGTTGATAATTCCCTTTGCTTCACAGTCTCTTTAGTGTAATTAGGTCCCACTTGTCAATTTTTATTTTTGTTTTAATTGCTTTTGAGGACTTAGTCATAAATCCTTTACTAAGGCTGATATCCAGAAAGATGTTTCTAGGTTTTCTTCTAGGATTCTTAGAGTTTGCCATCTTAAATTTCAATCTTTAATCCATCTTAATATTTGTTTATGGTGAAAAGTAGGGATCCAGTTTCATTCTTCTGCATATTGGTTAGCCAGCGATCCCAGTACCATTGATTGAATATAGAGTCCTTCCCCATGCTTATTTTTGTTGACTTTGTCAAAGAGCCTATGGCTATAGAGGTGTGGCTATATATCTGGGTTCTCTATTCTGTTCTGTGGGTCTATGTGTCTGTTTTTCACCAATACCATGCTCTTTTCGTTACTGTAGCATGCTGTTTTGGTTACTCTAACCTAGAGTTTGAAGTTGAGTAATGTGATGTCTCCAGTTTTATTCTTTTGTTTAGGATCACTTTGAATATTCAAGCTCTTTTTTTTTTTGTTCCATATGAAATTTAGAATAGTTTTTATAGTTCTGTGAAAAATGACTTTGGTATTTAGATAGGAATAATGTTGAATCTGTGGATTGCTTTGGTCATTATGGCTATTATAACAATATTTATTCTTCCAATCCATGAGTCTGGAATGTTTTTTCATTTGTTTGTGTCATCTATGATTTCCTTCAACTGTATTTTGTAGTTCTCCTTATAGAGGTATTTTACCTTCAATGTTAGATGTGTTTCTATTGCAAATGGTATTGCATTCTTGATTTGTCTCTCAGCTTCAACATTATTCATGTATAGAAATGCCACTGATGGTTATACATTTATTTTGTAGCCTGAAACTTTACTGAAGTCATTTATCAGTTCTCAAAGCCTTTTGGTGGGTCTGTTAGGGTTTTCTAGGTGTAGAATCATATCAGCAAAGAGAGACTTTGACTTCTTCCTTTTCTATTTGGGTGTCTTTTATTTCTTTCTCTTGCCTGGTTGCTCTTCCTAGGATTGCCAATATGATGTTGAATAGAATTAGTAAGAGTAAGCATCCTTGTCTTCTTCTAGTTCTCCAGGGAAATGCTTCCAATTTTTGCCCATTCAGTACGATGTTGGCTGTAGGTTTGTCATAGATCACTTTTATTATTTTGAGGTATGTTCTTTTGATGCCTAGTTTCTTGAGGGTTTTTATCATGAAGGTTGTTGTATTTTATCTAAATCTTTTTCCACATCTATTGAGATGATTATGGGGTTTTTGTTTTTAATTCTGTTTATGTATTGAATCACATTTAATTGACTTGTATGTGTTGAACCCAGTTTGCATCACAGAAATGAAGCCTACTTGATCATGGTGAATTAACTTTTTGATATGTTGCTGGATTCAGTTTGTTAGTATTCTGTCGATGGTTTTTGTGTATGTTCATCAAAGATATTAGCCTTTAGTTTTTTTTTGTTTATTTTTATTTTACTTTGCCTTTGCAAGCTTTTGGTATCAGGGTGAGGCTGGCTTCATAGAATGAGTTAGGGAGGAGTCCCTCATCCTTGATTTTTTTGATAGAATTGATAGCATTTGATGGAATTTATAGAATTGGTAGCTTGCCCTCTTGGTATGCCTGGTAGAATTCGGCTATGAGGTGATGTAGTCTTAGGGTTTCTTCGTTGGTAGGATTCTTATTACTGATTCAATTTCAGAACTCAATATTGGTCATTTCAGGGTTTCAATTTTTTCCTGTTTTGATCCTAAGAGGTTGTGTTTCTAGAAATTTATCCAATTATTCTAGGTTTTTTAATTTGTGTGAATAGTTGTGTTTATAATAGCCTTTGGGAATCTTTTATATGTCTATGGATTGGTTGTAATGTCACCATTGTATTTTTGATTGTGCTTATTTGGTTCTTCTCTCTTTTTTCTTTGTTAGTCTAACTAGTCTATCAATCTTGTTTATACTTTCAAAAAAACAATATTTGGTTATGTTGATTCTGTGGGTGAATTTAGGGTCTCAAGTTTCTCAAGCTCTGCTCTGACTTTAGTTATTTCTTTTCCTGTGCTAATTTTAGGGTTAGTTTGTTTTTGTTTTTCTAATTCCTTTAGATGTGATATTAGTTAGATCATTAATTTGAGATCTTTCTAACTTTTTGAGGTAAGTGTTTAGCACTATAAACTTTCCTCTTAATCCTGCTGTTGCTGCAGCCCAAAGATTTTGGTATGCTGTGTTTCTGTTTTCATTTATTTCAAAGAAAGTTTTACTTCTGCCTTAATTTAGTTGTTTACCCAAAAGTCATTCAGTAGCAAGTTGTTTAATTTCCACGTAAATTGTCTAGTTTTGAGAGATCTTCTTGGTATTGATTTCTACTTTTATTCCACTATGGTCTGAGAGTATGTTTGGTATTATTTCAGTTGTTTTGAAGTTATTGAGGCTTGCTGTATGGTTAAGTGTGTGTACATTCCTCTAATCTGCACACAGAATAAAAGTTTATTCTTTAAAAAAATAGCCTTTTTCCTACACTTGAGTGGAAGATCTTCTGAATAAAGATCTAGTGTTTATGTTCTTTACAACATGTATAATTTTATTAGGTTAGCTCTGGGCTTAAAATATATAATCCAGTGTTTTATTTCCTTAAATAAGCTAATTGTTTATCTTAGTCATTGAAAGAAAAAAAATTTAAGTAAATATATGACTTCCCATCTCTGCTTTCAACTTGCCTTTTGCGGGGATGAAGAGAACATGTTCTTTCCTCTATTTCAGTTTATTGAATATTTGTGAATATATGAAACAGTTTATGAAAAATTCCAAAGAGAAGGAAAAAGTTGGAATCCTAATCTGCTCACCAATTATTTATATAAGATTAAGAGAGCATATCTGGGACTTATTTTTGTTTCTATATATGTGAAGTGGTCTGAATAGAGTAAGTGATTTTAACCTAGTATGTGGCTTTCATAAGCCCCCTGAATTTTTTTTTTTGTCAGTTTAACTATTGCAAAATAGACATTTTTCTGGAGTGAAGGTTAAGAGTTTTGATCATATTCTTAGAATGATCAGTTACTCACAAAGTGGTTAAGATCCTCTGGCCTTACTGATTTTTGTTGCTGTGGTATTAATTCTGTGGAAACCTGGAAGATGGTGCTCTGACTACTGTTTACAAATATCAGTTAAATATCAAAATACTTTTACAACACTGAGTTCTGTACAATAGTGGTTATAGTTAAAAATATAAGATAGGTTCTGGAAGGACTTCAGAGTTATTAAGAACCATGGATTCCTTATCATTTAAATCATTTGAGTATTTTTCATCAGTGAAATAAATTAAGACCCAGAGGAAAAGATTTATAGAAACATCATCTTAAAACATCTTATAGGATCATTTAAAGTGATTATGCTATCCTTTGCAGTCCACAAAGATGAGCTACTACAATTTCAGGCAAGATGAACTAAAACATCTAATTCATCATTTAAGTGGCTTATTTCATTCTTTCTGCCTTTTTTTTTTTTTTCTTTTGAGACGGTGTCTCACTCTGTCACCCAGGCTGGAGTCCACTGGTGCAATCTCAGCTCACTGCAACCACCACCTCCCGGATTCAAGAGATCCTTCTGCCTCAGCCTCTAGAATTGCTGGGATGACAGGCACATGCCATCATGTCCAGCTAATTTTTGTATTTTTAATAGAGACAGGATTTTACCATCTGGGCCAGGCTGGTCTCAAACTCCTGACCTCAAGTGATCCACCCGCCTCAGCCTCCGAAAGTGCTGCAATTGCAGGCATGAGCCATTGCACCCAGCCATTTCATTCTTTCATTTTTATTCTTTAATTTGCTTATGCATTTAAGAAATAATAATGCTTTAATATATGTCAAGCACAGGGTTAGTTGCCTTGGACACAGAAACAAATGTATATTTATTATTTCTTGAGTGTTTACTAAGCGCTTTAGCTCAATTAACTTTCAAAATATTTTAAAGATCTAAAAACATGGAGACTGGGAAAGAGAACATTACTTATCTTATACAGAGAGTAAGCTACAGATTTGAACTTAAAACTTAGGTCTGACTTCCTCCTAAACTGTATTTTTTCATCTTTCCTATCCCACCAAAGGACCTTCCCTTAAAGGGCTTAAGAGCCTTTTGGTAAAAATAGACACGTGGAACAATGTTAGACATGTAAACAGCCACAAGAATATCACAATACCCAGCAAAGTAATTTAACATAAATCTGACATGATTTCTTGCATGCCTATCTCGTTACTAAAATCTTTTGTAAACTTGAAATATGAAGGGCAGCACTATGCTCAAAATTACAGAAACATTTTTTTCAAAAACATTCAAAATGACAAACTATAAAGCTAGAGATGTTAGTATTTGATACTGCCGCCTATTTCCTAACTGAGGAAAATGATGCTCTGTGATACAACATGACTTGCATTGTGCCACATTGCCTAGGCATCTGAATCCCACAGGAACCAGAGCCTGAGTTAAGAAAAACAGTGACTCAGAACTCAAGACTTCTGGCCATTGTTTATTCAAGATATCATTTTTTCATTTTTTTTCTAGATGAAATTTCAGTAAAATATGACAGTAAGACTTTATTATATGTGTCTTTTATTTCTCTTTTAGTTTATAAAATATTTTGGTATTTTCTGACTATTGCTTAATTGTGTGCTTGAATATTAAACATAATAAAGTCGCATCTACTTTCATAGTGAATGTTTTTATGTAATATTTAAGAAAATCAGTAGCCTCTTGTGTTGTACATGGTAGAAAGCTATCATCTCAGTAAAAGCAGAGGAGATCTAGCTGGTCGAGAGACAGTGTTGTACTGGAGCTAGCTTGTATCTCCTCATACCATCTGATTACTATTCAGGAATTTTACAAATCAATTGTAAAATATAGCCATTATTACAAAATAAACTATATAGGCATATAAGTAAGTAAATAATAATTAGAATGAAAGCATAAATAACCAAACTCATTACTTCTTAATTCTTTTACTACATCTTATTATTACCATGTTCTTTTTGTTATTTTACACTTACAGCATTTGCATGATAAAATGACTCCTTATGAGTATGTACTACTACTCATGGTTTTCTTCACAGTGTATTCAATGACATAATTTTCGTAGCTTAAAATTGGCCATGGTGGGAGTATTTATGCTGTAGAAATTGGCATATGCTACAATTCAGCAATTTTTATCTCAGATATCCAGTTGTTAAACATGTATCAGCATGCCACTGGGAATAGAGGAATATCACAAATATTGATCAGCTTCTACTATTGACAAATTGAATCACAAATTGATATTATAATCTTGTGTTCAAACCGATAAACAGCCTTTTTTTCAGGATCAGGTCCTAGTTTGGTATGTTCTGAGTCAAATTCCCCAATAGATTGGAGTCTACGTACTTTGAGGATGAAGTGAATGTAATATTTGAAGTTACTGATATTTGCATCTGTGAGGGGATATGTCTGAAGGCAAAAACTAACATGCTGAGGATGGCTAAGCAGGAAGAGGAGAGAAACTGAATCCTTGATGATGATATTAAATCACAAAATTAATTAATTCTGGAGTCACACTTCAGGCATCTTGTCATGTGAAAAATATATTCTTTTAAAGCCACTTTTAATTGTGGTGTGTATTACTTGCAGCAGAAAGTAACCTGACTAATATACCAATTACCCTTTTTATAGATAAAAGTCAGCTAATTCCTACAGCCACAACATTTAGGAAAGTTCATGTGAGGTCTTATTAGCACTTCTATTTTAGAGGCTTTTCTTTTTTATTTTTAATTTTAAGTATATCTTTGACTTAATTATAGCTTCCAGTATATAAAAGTGTTATTTGAACCTGGATCAATGTGAAATGCAATCAGAAACTTTTAAAAAGTGTAAGCACTGTAAATATATATTTGCATAATAATGACTACTAATGACCTTGATGAATATCTAATATCTAACTGAAAATAAATATAATTTTCCCTAACAAAGGAAAAGACATCAGAACCCAGTTATTCAAATACTTACCAGGCCTTTTTTATTTGGGGAGGTTGTTTATAGCCGTAAGATACTTATCAAACAAGTAATAGATAAGCACATTTCTAATTATAAACTAATAAGTATAATTTATTAAGCATTATTCTTATAATTCCTTGAAAACTCTAGTAGTTATAGAAAGAACACAAAGTATTCTGAATTTATACTATTAAAAATGTGACCCTTTAACAGAGAAACTTCACTTAGGTTTAACAAGATGTATTTGACATTCTGCTATAACTCAAAACCCTTGAGATTGGTTACACAAAAGTGACATCAATTAGTACAAAAGGAATGATTATATGAGGTTATTTCTTCTGTGTAATGAACAAATACTGATTAATGAAATAGACTTATGTTATATTCTAGCAAAAACAATGAAATTGGAGGGTTTCAAATTCAACCTATAGTCTGAAATTCAGTATTGTTCTAGCAAAAAGAGAGAAAGAGAATGAAATAGAGAAGAGACAGATGACATTAAGAAATGACTTAGAATTGGTAAACAGTAAAATAATAATAAATCATACAACATTGGTTAATATGGTGGTTGATTTACCTTGTGAGGTGTCAGGAATCTGAAAGGTAGCTGTAGAAACTTTTGGCAGTTTCTTAGAAGAAGTGAATAACGCATTCTCCTAAATTCAAGCTTAGTGTATATGGGTAGTTCTTAAGTAATATGTTGTAAGTATAATACTATCATAGGCTTAATGTCTATTAAAAGGTAAATTTTGTGTGCCTTGTATATGTAAATGGGTTTACTTACATTCATTTACAAAAAAAATGGATTTGATATTTTTAAATGACAGTAGAGGAACTTATACTTGTGACCATATATAAACACGCCAATATGACCTGGCTCAATAGCTCACACCTGCAATCCCAGCACTTTGGGAGGCCAAGGCGGAAGGATCACAAGGTCAGGAGTTCGAGACCAGTCCTGGCCAACGTGGTGAAACTCTGTCTCTACTAAAAATACAAAAAGTAACCAGGTGTGGTGGCAAGGGCCTGTAATCCCAGCTACTCGGGAGATGAGGCAGGAGAATCACTTGAACTTGGGAGGTGGAGGTTGCAGTGAGCAATCTCACCATTGCACTCCAGCATGGACAACAGAGCGAGACTCTCTCTCAAAAAAAAAAAAAAAAAAAAAGCACGCCAAGATTGGACAAAATATATGAGAAAACTTTTCAGGCATTGAACAAGAAACAGTACAAGCTTACAATTTTTGAAAAAAAGAAAAACTCATAAAGTATGTCTCATGATTGTACCTACTCTCTGCCTGAGAACAATTTCCTAAACTGTGAAAGATGGAGCTGACACACAAGCATAACACAATAGTCCCCCTGAAGTTAAGGCAGAGGTTAGATTTAAGAGTTGCTGAAGGAGATGGAATCTGTGGACTAGGGCACTAGAGAGCAGGGAACTGATCTGAGTGGGAGCCCCAGAGTTTATGTGGGAGCTCTTGTAGGGTGTCAGGCTATGGGATAATCTTTACAAGCTCAGGAAGAGACTATGGGAGGCTGCAAAGCAAACACATACTAAAGACTTGAGAGCAGAGCAGAGGCTGAAGGTTGAATGGTTATAGAAGAACTCAATACCCCAACTTGGTTAGAGTGGAAAAATCTTGTTAATATCCTGAGTATTCAACTGAGACATCAAAAAGTTCATTCCATAAGTATAGACCATGTTCTTGAGCAAGAGGCAGCAAATGCTTTCTGACCCTGGTTCCTATAGTCTCTGTTCCAACTTCTCAACCTTGCTTTTGAGATGTGAAAGCATCTATAGAAAATACATAAATAAATAGGTGTGGCTGTGTTCCACTAAAGCTCTAATCATAAAATTACCAGATATTGGTCTAGGTTTTACCCACAGACCATAGTTTGCTGACCCTACCATAGAATAAGGCCTGTGCAACACCTACTTGTTAAAGCGTAAAACTGAGCTTTGACAATATCCACAGAAAGACAGAGTTTAGAAATTAAGTCATACCAAGTTATAGGGGCTTGAGAAGAAAATTTAGGCATTACACAGATATGTTCAACAAAGCATAAAACTAAGCTAATACAAGTTTAAGGTAAATAGGCTGTAATAGAGCTACTTATTTAAATAAATATCAGCAATTTCTTGAAAAAAGCCAAATCCAAAATCCAGTGTATCTAAATTATAACATCCAAGATGTCCAGTATAAAATTGAAAAAAATGAAATAAATCAAGACAGATTTTAAGGTCATCTTGAGGTTTGTTTTATCAAATAAAAACTTAAAGGGAACTATTGTTCATTTCAAGGAATAAAATGAAAATATGCCTTTAATGTTACTTAGATGAGGATCTAAACAGAGACATGAGAACTATAAAAGCAAATGAAATAGAAAATCTACAACAAAAATGTGATACCTAAAATCTTAAAAATTCATATGAGCTTTACAGTTGACTGAAGGTAGAAAGTGTCAATGGACTTGAACCAAACAAATGGAAGTTATCCAATGTCAATTAAAAAAAAGATTGAAGAAAATTTAATAGCAACTCAAGCATATATTAAAGGATCTTAAGAAATGTTTAACTAATATCCTAGAAAGAGAAGTGAGAATGGGTGAAAAAAGTATTTAAAGAAGTAGTAGCTGGCCAGACATGATGTCTCACATCTGTAATCCAAGCACTTTGAGAGGTCGAGATGAAAGGATTGCTTGAAGGGAAGAGTTCAAGACTAGCCCATCCAACACAAGGAGACCCTATCTCTAAAAATAAATATAAATAAGTAAATAATAGCTGAGATTTCCCCCAGATTTCATGAAAAACATTGATTTACAAATCCTTAAGGAACTCAGAAAAAAACAAGCAGAAAAATACAAAGAAAGTCATACCTAGGCAAATCATAAATTTATTTCTTTAAAGCTAAGGATTAAAGAAACAAATAAATCAAAGACACAAACACACACAAAAAACTTAAAATCCACCAGAGAAAGAAAAAAACAATTATTATTATTCAGGAAATAAACAATACAAATCATGACTGACTTCTCATTAGAAAAATGGACAGCAAAAGAAAATGGAATAGTATCTTTTAAATAGCAAAGAAATGTGGTGGCTGTTTAGCTTAGTTCGTTAGTATGGTGCTAATACATAGCAAAAGAAAAAACAATACTGATAACAAAAAAACCTACAAAACTAGGATTCTATATCTAGTAAAAATATTTTTGAAGAACAATAGCAGAATGAAGACATTTTTGGTAAAATAAATTTAGGAAATTTGTTAGCAGGTGTGTGCCATCAAAAAAAGAAAGAAAAAGAAAAGAAAAATGTTAAAGAATTTTCTTCAAGCTAAAATGAAATTGTACCAGATAAAAACTCAAACCTACAGGAAATAATTGAGGGCATCAGAAATAATAAATAGTTGGGTAACTATAAAATATTTTTTGTTTCTCTAATTTTCCTTAAGAAACAACTGTTTGTATGAAGCAAAAATAATAACACTATAAAGTGGGTTTATAGAATCTGTAAGTAAAAACTGGAACAATAGTAAAGGAAACTCAAGAGAAATAGAAGTATATCCCTTAAGATTATTACATTTCTGAGCAGTTAACTGGGAAATTGGAAATATGGGCTCTGAGGCTTAAATCTGAAGTGATAATATATTGGCTCTATGTAGACTTTAATAAGTTAGAAATATAGAATATTAGTCCTAGAGCTAGTATCATAAAGTAATAAAAAGAGATAGAGTAAAGAAAGCCCATAAAGAAATAAAATAAAAGTATATGATTTACCCAAAAGTGGCAAGAAAGGAATAAGAGAGCAACAAAAACAGAAGGGACTAGTGGAAACCACATAGCAAAATGGTAGGTTTAAACACAGCTATATTAATGTTTGCATTAAACGTTAAACATTCCTATTAAAAAGTAGAGTTTGTCCTATTGAATTAACAAAAGGGGGCCAAATATACCATATAAACCATATTAATAAGAAAGCTGAAATGAACAAAGTATAAACCAACAAGAACAGTGGAAAAAAAAAGAGATATTTTATAATTGTAAAGAGACAATCAAGAAGAAATAACAAGCCTAAATGTGTATGTATCTAATAATAGAGATTTTTAAAAAGAAGAATCAAAGACTGACACGTTCAAAGAAGAAATGGACTCATAAACAGATACAGTTGGTTATTTTCATTCTTTCTCAGTAATTGATGGAAAAATTGGGTTCAGAACAATTACAGAAGATCCATACAACATTAATACCAACTTGAACCAATCGACATTTGCACCACACAATATGTAACAACTGCAGAATGCATATTCTTTTTGCCTACCAAGATAGATCACATGTTGAGCCATAAAATGTCTCAATACATTTCAAAATATGAAAATCATGCAAATTGTGTTCTTGGAGTCTAATGTTATAAATTATAAATTAATTTAAAAAATATTTTAAAACTAATAAAATATCTGGAAATTAAATAACAATCTTCTAAATGACTCGTGAGTAAAAGAAGAAATCATACAAGAAAATATATTGAACAAAAATGCAAGCAGAACACATAAAAATTGTAGGATGCACATACTACCCAACTTCAAAGTATGCTACAAAGCATTAGTAACCCGAACAGCCTGGTATTGGTATAAAACAGACACATAGACCAATGTAACAGAACAGAAAACCCAGTAATAAACCTATGTGTTTGCAGCCAATTGATTATTGATGAAAGGTGCCAGGGACATACATTAGGAAAATGACACCCTCTTCAATAAATGGTACTGGGGAAGCCATCAAACTGGAATCCTGTCTTTGGTCATATACAAAAATTAACTCAAGATGAGAAAAGACTTAAATGTAAGATCCAAAACGATGAAACTACTAGAACAAAACATGATAAATGCTTTAGGACATTGGTCTAGCCAAAGATTTCATGGATAAGACTTCAAAAGCACAGGCAACAAAAGCAAAAAATAGACACATGAGAATATCTCAAACTAAAAAGCTTGTTGCACAGCAAAGGAAATGATCAGCAGAGTGAAGAGACAACCTGTAGAAGGAGAGAAAAATCTTTGGAAAGTATATATCCAATAAGGGATTAATATCCAGAATATATAAAAAAATTCAAACAACTCCAAAGCAAAACAAACTCCAAAATATGATTTTAATAATGGGCAAAAGATTTAAATAGGCATTTCTCAAAAGAAGGCATACAAACTTGCAACAAGAATATGAAAAAATATTCAACATTACTAATCATCAGGGAAATCCATATC
This sequence comes from Plecturocebus donacophilus, assembly GCA_004027715.1. Lineage (NCBI taxonomy): Eukaryota > Metazoa > Chordata > Mammalia > Primates > Pitheciidae > Plecturocebus > Plecturocebus donacophilus. The sequence goes on from PVKP010010091.1 coordinate 64,562, forward strand.
AAAACCACAAGGAGATATCATTTCACTCCAGTTAGAATGGCTATTATCAAAAAGCAAAAAATCACAAGTGCTGGTGAGGATATAGAGGAAAGGAAATTCTTATACACTCTTGGTTGGAATGTAAATTAGTACAGCCATTATGGAAAAGAGTATGGAGGTTTCTCAAAAGATTAAAAATAAAACTACCATATGATCTAATAATTCTACTACAGGGTATTTATTCAAAAGAAATGAAATACATATATTGAAGAGATACCTGCATCTTTATGTTTATTGCAGATCTATTTATAATAATCGAAATGTCAAATCAACCTAAATGTCTATCAACAGATGAATGAATAAAGAAATTATGATATATATACACAATGTAATACTATTCAGCAATTAAAAAAGAATGAAATATGGTCATTCACAGCAACATGGATGAGCCTTGGAGGACATTATTTTAAGTGAAATATGTCAGAGATGGAAAGATAAATACAACATGTTCTCACTCATATGTGGGGACAAAAAATGTTGAGTTAGTAGAAGTAGTGAGTAGAATTGTGGTTATTAGAGGCTGGGACGGGTAGCAAGGCAGGAAAGATAGTGAAAGGCTGGTTAAGGTATACAAAGTTACAGCTGGATAAGAAGAATAAATTATATGTCCTGCAGCACTGTACAGTGAATACAGTTAATGATAATGTAGTGTCTATTTGCAAAAAGGTAGAAGAGAATATTTTTAAATGTTCGCAACACAAAGAAATGATAAATGTTTGACATGATGGATATGCTAGTTACTCTTATTTGATTATTACACATTGTTGACATGTATGGAAAGATCACTCTGTATCCCATAAATATGTAAAATTATGACCAGTTAACTAAACATAAAAGAAAAAAATAGGATGTAGTCAAAGCTGTGCAGAGGCAAATTTATAGCTTTAAATATCTAAATTAGGAAAAAAAGGTTTAAAATAAATGATGTAAGCACCTACATTAAAATACTGGAAAAAGGCTGGGTGCAGTGGCTCACACCTGTTACTCTTGTACTTTGGGAGGTCAAGGTAGAAAGATCATTTGAGTTCTGGAGTTGGAGACCAGCCTGGACAGCAAAGAGACTTTGTGTCTACAAAAGATGAACGAAATTAGCTGGGCATAGTGGTGCTTTACTGTAGTCCCAGCTACTAGGGAAGCTAGGGTGGTAGAATTACTTTAACCTGGCAGGTGAAGGTTACAGTGAGCTGAGATCATGCTACTGTACTATAGCCTGGGTGACAAAGCAAGACCCTGCAGAAAGAAGGAAGCA